>CATNWA010008234.1:0-20107 GCA_951230385.1 Staurois parvus | reverse complement strand
CCCCAAAAAAAGGGAAAGAAAAATTACCCAGAGACCCCTAGTAATGGCCGAAATTTCCTGCCTCAACCTTTTCCCAACCGCCCCGATGTCCTCAGGAAGTTTTTTAAATGGAAAGGGAGGGGGGGGGGAAAATTACAGGGTTAGATACGTTGAAAAGAAAAAGAAAGGGTGAACCCCTTGGGATTACGTGGGGTTTTGCAAAAATTGGGCTTAAAATGTGTTTTTGAACGTCCATCTAATCACAACAATAGAAGAACACAGTCTGCTGAACATAATACCTACACAAAACATTAGATGTTTGCCATGGTTTAATTGCACATAACATTAAACATTCACCAGTGCAGGAGGCAAAAGTAGTGAACCTTTGGGACTTAATAACTGGTTGACCCCTCACTTTGGCAGATAATAACCTAAACCAAACGTGTCCTGTAGTTGCAGAATCCGACGCTGACGCAGGAACGATCTGGAGTCTCATTTTGGGACCTCTTCCTCTTCACAAAACTGTGTTTCAGGTGTAGCAATAGTCTTGTGATGTCAGGTGTTAAATCGCTCCTATAAGGTTCCATTGCCACAGCATTTCAATCGGGTTGATGGTCAGGACTCTGACAGGGCCAGACTCCCAGAAAGCGTATTTCTGAGCTGTTTGCAGCCAATTGTTATGTTCGAATTAGTTGTTATGGCTTTGGGTCAGTTGACCTGTTGCATGCATCACCCACCTCTCCTGCAGTCAGTTGCTTCCGTAGGGCGTGACTAGCATGTCTTCCAACGTTTTCCTTCAAAAATGTCTTGATACAACTCTGGAATTCAATTTTCCGCATCAATGACAACAATCCGTCCAGGCCCTGAGGTCAGCAAAGCAATCCCACAAAACCATGATGTGACTCCTACATCCGCCATGTTTTACAGTGGGGGGGATTGAGTTTTGATGTTGGTGTGCTGTGAGAGTTTGCACTTTTTTTTCTCCACACATAGTGTTGTGTGTTCTTCCCAAACAACTCAATCTTGGTTTTCATCTGTCCACCGTATATTTTGCCAGTATAGTGCTGTGGAACATCCAGGTGCTCTTTTGCAAACTTCAAACGTGCTGCAATATTCTTTTTTGGACAGCAATGGCTTCCTCCGTGGTGTCCTCCCATGTACTCCATTCTTGTTTAATGTTTTCCTTATTGTAGATGTGTCAACAAAAATGTTAGCATGTGCCAGAGAATTCTGTAGGTCTTTAGCTGACACTCTGGGATTCTTCTTTACCTCATGCAGCATCTGCGCTGTGTGCTCTTGCAGTCATTTTTTCTACAGGACGACCACATGCCTAGGGAGAGTAGCAACAGTTGCTAAACTATCTCCATTTGTAAGACAGTCCCCTAGTCTTACCGTGGACACATGAAACATCAAGGCTTTTGGAGATACTTTTGTAACCCTTTCCAGCTTCATGCAAGAAACAACATTCTTGATCGTAGGTCTTCTGAGAGCTCTTTTCTCGCGAGGCATGGTTCACATCATACAGTGCTTATCTTGAAACCAGTAAACCCATAAACACAGTGTGTGTTTACTGTAAGTGGCAGGACAGCTGGTCAGAGCAACTACATCCAATATCATTCACAACTGATTGGGAGTACAAGGTTGAGCTCGACTCCTGATTCCAATCCTGGCTGCATTCTATGCTCTGGGAGACAGTCATTAAAGCATAGGAGGCCTCACATACTTTTTTCCTCCTGCACTGTTAATGATTTACATGTATATGTGTGCAATTAAAACCATGGCAACATCTAATGTTTGTGTAGTTATTATTTCCAGCAGACTGTTATTTTCTTCTATTGCTGTGAATTAGATGAAAGACGTTCAGAGCACATTTTAATGCCCAATTCTGCAAAACTCCCGTATCGCCAAGGGGTTCGACATACTTTTTCTTGCAACTGTAATCCGGAACCTTAGCAAACTACATGAGGTGACAGGAGGTGTCACGGAGACAGAGAAACATAGTGGGATCTGCATATAACAAGAGACTCATATAGATAGGACCAACATGAAGCAATCCATTCCGCCCAAATTTTCACAGACAATTACGACCTAAATATGTTAATTTAAAAGTTGGACGTTTAAAAAGGAAACAGTAATAGCCAAAGCCCTCCATATCTTTAAAGTAGAGGCAGCAACTTTCCACTAAAGTAAGATGATTTTTCTGGCATAAAAGGCCAGTATTAGAACCCAAACAATTCTTTAATGATGGTACATCTATAGAGTTCACAGATCCCCATCAGCAGAGAATAGGAATCCTGTCAGGTTAATATCTGCTACCACCACCACTCCAGAAGTCCTGGAACAATGAGGGCATGATCAACACTATGTAGTAAGAAAGAAACCCACCTGAGATTGACACTTAGGACACAGCATCTTCCCGGTAGGCATACATGACCACATAGTTTGGTGTCATTCTCTATATTGAAACTTGTTTAGTTCAGCATGGTTGTTAGTTACCACAGGGTTGAAGGTTAAAAGGCTGACTCTTCCAACTCTCCCTTGCGACCACTCATGACTTATCTTTAAAACAGGGACTGTCAAAATATCAGACATGCATTGGTTTTTCACTCCCAAATCCATTTAAATCAGTGTGTGTTCAGAGTACATATGTGGGTCCCTGTGAACCCATCTGTCTACAAGAAATATACTGTATGGTTATATTTCCAGGGACAGTTCAGCTAATCGTACTTGGGTCAATTTTCCTTTGTTTCTCAAGAGCTAAGCCACACTCAGCAGTTGTTTCAGAGTGCAAATGTACACTCTCACAATGTCCCATTGCCTTGTGGGTGATTATGGGGTCATATTACATTTATCTTAAATGTCTAGCTAGTGGACTCCATTCTTGAAAGAACTCACTTTTGAAACCAGGATTCTTAGCTCTGAATTTTTATTCTGCTGAACCACTATAAGAATGGGCAGAACTGCTTTTCAAACCATCTTGGTGGCAGTCATCTGGTGTCTAATTGCAAAATCGCATATTAACCTTCACAAACTTAAAACCGTGGTCCATCATGACTGAAATGTTGTTGGTATCCGATCTGCTGAAATGTTGAATGGTCACATCCAGGACTTCTCAACAGCTCTCCATGCCTTTGGTACACACTTTTTCCCCATTTGGTCTGCCATATCTTCGAGCACTATCTTCCTGTTAAAACACGTCTCTGCAGGGAGGCCTATCATGCTCTCTAATTAATAAAAACTGCACTTATTTTTTTACCTAAGCTCATCCCTAACCCAGTTATTACCTCTTGGTATCACTTATCTCTCCATTTTAGGATTGTAAGCTTTCAAGTAGCAGGGACCTCCCTCTGATCCCTCTTGTATTGAATTGTATTCTATGTCTCGGTAACTGTATCCTTTCCAATTTTTTTTATGTGGCTGCCACAACGGTAGTATAATAATGTGTTGACTGTAGGAAAGTTGATGGTCAGTAATTTATACTTGGAGTTAGTATAGAAATTCGACGTCGGCCTCAGATCATTTTTGACACGAACGCACTAAACACAGACTCACATAGTGTTTGCGGCATTATACACATCCAAATTGAAAAGACCCACCATACAATAGCTTATCTCTTGAATACAGCGTTGAATTTATCCGGCTTTATTATAGATTATCTCTGCCACTGGAATTGGCCCATAAGCCATTGATAGTTACAAAACTGTCCAGGTCACTGGCAAGATTCTTAATGATCCTCTACACTGTTGCCCCCATGTACCATATACTAGGCATTGTCATCATGCCACAGCGGTAAACTGTCTATACAGCTGAATGTTCAGCGTTCCTTTAGGTACTGGGTGAGCATTCAGTGTGTTCTGTTTTTACCTTGTTTTAAATATTTTATAATAAAATTGCAGTTTTGCCCTCTCTTTTTTGCTTAAACACCAATGGAGCTAATTTACAGGAGGAAGAGTGAGAGATGCTCTGCTTATATGAGGCAAGTTAATGAATTTTTGAATAAAAATAAAGCACAAAAGCTATAAAGTGCATGTGATGCATTCTCAGTGCCAAGTTTGCATCCACAAATTCCATTTTGTGTCGCAAATCAAAACAGTGAAATCTTATTAATCATGAATCACAATATTCAGCACATTGGTGCTAGTTTATGAATGTACTTCAATATACTAATAGTGAATGATATCCTAGCAATTATAACAATAATAGCAACCATTACTCCTCCTATTACCAGAAAATAAAAGTTTAAATTCATCCTAAAATACTCAAAACAAGGTTTCTTCACATTATAAACCTTCTTCCCACAGGGAAAAATTCCTGATTCCAACGTTTAACATTATTTTTCTAAAGGACACACGAATTAATAATTAGAAATTAAACAATTCAAGTCAACATCGATGTTCATTCCTATCTGGTTCCAGTGTATCCATATATATATAGATGGCTTGAATCCACTATTGTGAATGTATACCCTTTTCCTATGTTTATTGGCTCGTATTGGTGAGTTTTCTTAAATGGTGGTGATGGAGCACTGAAGGCAATTGACCTAGCAATCTGCACAATTGTTTGCACAATCTTTGTACACAAAGCAGTTTCATTTATATATGTGGAAGAAGAGCAGACAAGGCATTGTGAAGAAAGCACTTTAGTTATACTAAATGTGAGACTTTACAGCACTTTAATTGAATGTGGACAATATTGCACTTTTGATTTAGTTGGATTCACATTGGTATGTTATATTATTATTAATATATGTTTGATACCTCCTTCACTATTATTATTTACTGTGTATTGTTTACATTAGAATCTAAGAGGACTGATACTGTATATATTCTATCGCGGTCTGGTTAACTCGAGCTATCGTGAGTCAGATATTTTGTAGCACTTTATTACAGAGCTGTTTATACTGTGGGGTAATTGATTGTATATGCAGGTGTTGATGGTTAATTTGTGTTGATAGTTATTTGTGTTTGATGGTCTATTTGTGAAATATATTATTAACTATATTTTTATACAGGAGTCTACACATATGGCGCCAACAGTTTGTGCACACTAACGTTTACAAAATGAAAGCATACATTACTGTTACAATACAATTTGGGTACAAGAGGAAATCAGATAGTGCCCTGCTCTCAGAGCCTACAAGTCTAAGAGGGAGGGTTCTAATAGCGATTCATAAAGGTTATTATTATTATTATTTTGTAACACAAAACATGTCTATACATACTTACTGTGGTGTAAGTAGGGTTTTGCCACAGAGCAGGCCTGGATACCCCATCCTTCTTCTTTGGGTCATCCCTCAGGCTCGTCCTGATCTCCTGGCCTGTCTGTTGGATGCCACCCTCAGGCAAACACAAGCTTGCTATGGTGGGCACCCGCATGCCTCCATGTGTCCCCTCCACCTCTTCTCAATTGGTCTGAATAGCTTGTGATTGACCAGCATGTGGGAGCCAATGGCTCACTGGCTTGCTGTCCTCAGCCAATGAGGAGGCAGAGACCCTGGTCAGCCAAGACTTGTCATTCACATTTGATAGATTGCGATGAGGCTCAGGTAAGTATAAGAGGGGCCTCGGGGCAATGCTGACACACAGAAAGTGTATTTTACACTTCATGCTCATAGCAATGCATTCAGCCCCTTTACACACCGCTTTAAGTGATACAAACGGTAATAACTGTGGGGGATGAGTTGATGTGAGAAAGTAAAAACACCAGTGATCATTAGGTTAGAAACAGGATAGGGCTTACTTTAAAGAGAAGGGTTTTAGGGGATCATCTAAAGATGGATAGATTAGTAGATAGTTCAGACTGATTGTGGTAGGGCGGGTTGCATAGGATGGGCGAAACTTGGGAGAAGTCCTGGAGTGTCGCAAACTAGGAGGACGGGTGACAAAGGGAGGATAGAGAAGCAGGTGGTCTTGGGAGGATCGAACAGAGTGGTTTGAATTGATATTTTTGAGACACCAGGATTAGTTAATGGACGCTGGAAGTACTTGGGGAAGACCATTTCTATTACTAGGACCTCTCCATACTGGCCCGGTTCAGGAGGCCCCTGGTAAAGGTGACAGGGAATGCCAGGGCAAGGCATGGGGTGACCCAAGTGCCATGAATAGTCTCTCGCTGGTTAATGCTGATGTAGTCGTCAAGAACGAGCAGAACCACCAGGATTGACCGAAATACGGCTGGCAGACGAACTCGAACTGATGCTGACACACCCTATGGCACAGGCAGCTGAAGAACAGGCAGAGTAGGGGACGGTCTGGGTCCGGAGGTACATACGTGGCAGGCAGGAGAGAGTGTTAGTGAAGAAGTCATCATACCATGGTTTGTTAACAGCAGACGTTTATGTGAGATGACAGGAAGAGCAAGGCAGAGAAGTACGTCAAAGGACAGCAGGCCAAGCGGGGTCGGTACAGGTGGCAACCAGAGCAGAATCAGGGGCTGTGCAGGTCAAATAAAAGAAGAACAAAGCAGTAACTGGTATCAGGAACAACATGGAATGCAAATAGACCAAACGGGCAATGACGCGACCTGCTACCCTACTCGCGCACCGTGTTTGAGCACATGCCCCATTAGGGCAGAGTACCTTAGAATTCATGCCGCCCTTTCGCACATGGGATGATTCTTTTCCTTTTACAGTGGGGGGCATTTATTGAGACTTCCTACCTATGATGGCCCAACATATATGTCTCTGCTCTTGAAAACACTATGCGCCTAACACGTTATGAGGGAACTTCATATTTGTGGTTGGCTTCTCTGTCTTTCTCTTGCAATGTTTCTCTGTACTTTGTTGGACAGTATGACCTCCATATGGAATTGGAGCGCTCCACTCACAGTTGTGGAATCTGTTACCTGCTATCCACTGCGAAGTAACTCAATAGTGTTATTCTATTTTGTGATTTAACATAGGTCCCATCGACCAAATTGTTCCTTCAGGTCAATCAGTTCACATCACCCCAGCCAGTCCCTATGGTTGATATCTCTTCAGGTATGTATGTCTTGAAGTTCCTGTGCATATTGGTGGAATTGATTCTATCCACCCTCTGTGTTTCCTCTCTTGTTAAGGTGAATCCTAGTACTTCCACAGTGGGAAGTACAGGGATTTAAACTTTCTTGTCTTACCCCTTTTTATGGACATTAATGGCCAGTTCTGCCTGCTGGAGCTGGTGATATCTCTTGGAATCAGGCCTCACAATATTTTGACTTATTCACCCGAGTATTGAACTGGCCTGGTGAACTTGGGTAATTGTTGCAGCAGAAATCTTGTCAGGCCATAGGGGGGCTATTATTGCCAATTTACCTAAACAGTGTGCATGGTTAGAAGCAATAATGAAAAAAATAGGGTTCAGGATGGATCAAAAGAGCGTGCATACCTTGCAGAATAAATACAAAAACAGATTATAAAAGCAGAAAAGACATATGAATCCTTGCCGCCAATATCTCTGTGGACTAAATAAAGGTAACATGTGGCTGCATAAGCACAGTCGGGTCTATAAGCATTTTAAACAACAGAGTCTGGTAGCTGAGAAAATCACTGCTTCAAATAAAAGTAGTTCAGAAACACAAACAGCTTACTTGTGATTATCATCCTCAATAAAATCATCCCTCGTCTGTTAGTCCAGGGTTAGCAGCCTTAGTAACACAGGGGAATATGCTACCGGGCCAGGATCCAAGAATAATCCAACGGGATACAAGCATGGGCGGAACTAAAACCATTCTGGCATACTCGGAGCACTGCCCGAGGGGCTCGGAGTCAGTAGACGGGGATGGATGAGATGCCACTGGTACCTTGTCTATCATAGGTCCTTTTTTGGGTGTTGCGTTTGAGTGTGGGGCGAGGTGAACACAGGGTGCCCCATTGATTCCTATTGCCGGGGGACCCATGGAGTTTTGCCAGTCGCCTCTGAGTGCAAAAGGATAAAAGGACCACCTCACAAGGAACTGGAGTTACTCTAGTAGCAATTGGAGGGCATGTCACCTAGTTTGCAGCGTTACTTACTGGCTTCCCGCTGTCTTATTTGATTATGGCCTTTAGGAGGGAGGGAAAGCATATGCGTATGGACGAATACATGGACACTATACAACATTAGGTAATTTTAGATTAGTATTTGTTGAGCGTTCAACCTCTGGAGTGGATTTAAAAATGACTTTCCTGTACAAAACAATGTGCTTTGGAAATGGACAACTTGGGCAAAATGGAAACATTTGATGCTACATGAAAGATTGTTATTGTACATTGAGTATATTATGGCGTATTTCTTTTCAATTAATCACTTTACATGTTTTTTGACAAGCAATCTTCGTGTTTTGACACAGGTTTTTTCCATTATAAGTTTAATTTTACCTGGTGCAAAACTAAGAACTAAAATCTTGTTTTTCAAGACACCTAATACCTAACAATTGAGTAATGAATTATGGCTTGACCTTTACTTAAATGGACAACCATACTCTTGTATTTATATGTCCAACATACACATGCACACACTCTTTTTTTATTTAAATTTAAATGAAAAAAAAAAACATATAGAATATAAAAAAAAAAAAAATTTAATCAAAAATGGCTGCAGATTATTTGAATGTCTATGTACTGCAAAGATTAGGAACTGTACCTGAAACATAATCTGACAGAGTTCATCTCAATGGTACTACAAAACAATTTCACATTAAAACAGGAAAGAGAGATGATTTTCATTAACTTAGCGGAATGGAAAGAAAGAGAAAAACCTGATGAAGGGAAAAGAGAATTTAACATGAACAATACAACAGTTTTAAGATTTTTAAACTTTTATGATAAAGCGTTAGCAGGCAAGACCAGAAAGCCTTTGTGATTTATCCTTTCTAGTCTCTTCAAGACTTAAACTGTCTGAATTATTTAAACTGTAGCTAAGATCAAATGTACAAGTAAGGCGGGTTTTTCAGCACATTTTCATTAAAAGAAAAAAGGAGGAGAGCTGTATAACAAAAGAGGAACTGCTATCTAAATGGAAAAAGGTTGTCCATTTGATTAACAGATTACTGTACAGCTGTGATCCCTAGGAGAATTATTGTTAAAATAAAACAAAAAGGACATTGATTTGTATAGTCATTTTCACTGGAAAATTTTGGTTGTGGCGTGGATGATAGTGAAGACAAAGGGTAAACAATGATAGACTGAAGAATTGTCTAAAGACAAATGAGGGCAAATACAGTTTTGCCCTTGGTGGTTTGGGGTTGGGATGGAGGTGGTCAGTAAAGATATAAGGTGATTTACTACTGAACCTTATGCTAAAGGCTACATGCCTTTACATAAATCCCTTTGAAAGCCGTAGACATGATATGGTATGTGGAAGATCCATCTGCTTTTTATAAGAAAAACACTTTCCAAAAACATCTATATTCGTATCTTCCTGGTAGTAGTTTTATAAGGTGAAACCCTACTTTAAGTTATACTTTAGCTATGGATGGAGCCTGGCTGTCTGAATCTGCTACCAGAGTTTTAGTTTGATGGCTTCCTTTGTATATGGTTTATTCTCACTTGTTTCTAATGACAAAGAAGACATTTTTGCTATGGTGTTTCTGGGAAATTCCTTTATAATGTACTGTATTTCAGGCTACTCATTCAGTTGTTCCATTTCTTCATTGTTATGTTAGATGCTGTGATGTGATCAACATCCAAACCTTCATCAGCGTTAATGGTATAAAAAAAAATGACAAATCCTTGTAACAAATAAAACATTTCATTGAGCTTCTAATGCAACATTGCATCATTTCTTTATATCTCTGCAATGTAAGATTATATACATAAAAACAGATATAAAGCATTAGTAACAAATGTGTTAATGAACAAAAAATGTAAACGAATCCCTAAGGCCATTATGGTTTTCTGTTTAAAGGAAGCCCAAATATTTATCAATATATTGCTAGTATTGTGTCTTTGTTATACCCTGGAATATGTCATCCTTGCAAGCAGTCTAAAGCAGCCTTTTCTCAACCAGGGTGCCTTGAGGTTTCTTCGGGGGTGCCTTGGCAAAAAAATGTCTAAAAATTGCCAAAAACTTGTATACAAGCCAATGGGTGGAACAAGCCTGCCTTTTAGTTACACACAAAGTCACAGGTTTTCATTGTGCAGTATTACGACCTTCTAGCCACTGGCATTCTGACAACCAATGGCATCATCAATTGATAAGGAGGATGTCAGCTGCCTGCACAGCATCCTAGTTCAACAATCCCCTGCCCCTTTCCATCAGTGCTGGGTGTCACATTTGCTCAATGATGGAGAAAAGCTGAGGGAGAAGAGAAACATAGGAATACTAGTCAGTACCAGTGTGTATTTGCGTTGGAAGAATAAATCACCTCTAAATGTTGGGTGTCCTACATGTGTGGATGTTGCTGTGTTATATAAAGCTATTAGAATAGTTTTTACACATTTTAGAATGGGGTGCCCTTTTAAAATTATGGACAGTCTACAGGCACTCCATTTTAGAATGGGTGCCTCAAGACTGTCCATAATTCTAAAGGGTTGCATCAGGACTGTCCATAATATTAAAGAGTGCCTTGACTGAAAAAAGGTTGAGAAACACTGGTCTAAAGTACTAAAAACAATGTGCCTTAAAAGATATATTTTTGTTTCGGGTAGTGTAGTCTAAAAACCATTACTTCCAGTTTGACAACTATGGT
This sequence comes from Staurois parvus, assembly GCA_951230385.1. NCBI lineage: Eukaryota > Metazoa > Chordata > Amphibia > Anura > Ranidae > Staurois > Staurois parvus. The sequence goes on along the minus strand of CATNWA010008234.1, from coordinate 9,481 downwards.
TTATATGGGAAATGGAAGCTAAACTTTTATATTTTAGTTTCATAATTTTTTTCCTTTTTTTTATTTTTCCTTTTTTTTATTTTTTTTATATAGTGTCAGCATATTATACAGCACTTACAGAACATGTCCAGTCACAACAGTCACCTTTCCCTGATGAAGCTTAGACTCTTGCTGTATATCTCTGCCACACACTTATACACACCCTGGAGACAATTAAGAGAAAATGTATTAACCTACCAATATATTTTTGGATTCTGATTCACAGACATAGTGAGAACATTCAAACCTAATACTGATAGTGCCCTGGGTGTGATTTAAAATAGAGCTCCAGGGGGCGCATGCGCGGCCAGCTCTGAAGGTTGACGTGCAGTGAGGCAGCTCCGTCCACCCCGCCAGACACACAGCGGCACAAACCAGCCCTGGGACACAAGCGTGACACCGCACCGCTCACATAAGGTGCCCGACCCTCCGCAGATATGTCAAGGAGGAAAAAAAACGGCGGATCAGCCAGGAAAGCTGACCCAATTCTTCCCGGCCTTCGGGCCGGGAATCCAAGATGGCGCCCGCGGATGCAAGCAGGGAGATGGGAGCAGAGACCAGCAGGAGGACTACAGGTCCCAACAAAGGGATTCCAGGCTGCAGCACCCGCTCTACCCCGGAGACCCTGGTGAGTTGTCACCCCCACTATCCCCTACATCACGAAGCCCAGCTAAGTCCAGGCCACGGCTAGAGCAGGACCCCAGCACATTATTCCAGCCCTCAGAACCTACATCGCATCTATCCCACCCAGCGATGCCTGATATAGATGCATTCCCTGCATCAGATATACCTCTGACAGAGATATGCATGAGAAGCATGCTCACGTCTTTGCGCCAATCGCTACATAATGATATCTTCACGTCACTTAACCAACTGTCAAATATAGCACAACAACAGGAACACAGAATAAGCCACATTGAGAACAACATGGGAGACATCATTATGGCGCACAACAACTTAATTGATGCTCACGTAGATCACTCAGCTGACATAGAGCAAATCAATCAAAAATTGGCCGATTTGGAAGACAGATCACGTCGCAACAATATTAAGTTCAGAGGAATACCCTGAATCTGTCGCAAACGATGACCTACTCCCATACATACAGCAATACCTTAAAATCCTCCTACCATCAATATCAGACTTAGAACTCGCAATTGACCGTGCGCACCGCCTACCTAAACCCTCCTTTTTACCAACATCTATACCTAGGGATGTCTTAGCACGTATTCATTTTCTACCACGTGAAAGACAGAATCATGTCGGCGGCCCGAAACCCGCCACCGCTCCCGCCATCACACACAAATCGCCGCCTATATGCGGATTTATCTAAGGCTACCCTCCTTAACAGGAAACGTATGCTATCAATCACCAAGGCCCTCAGAAACCACGGCATAGCCTACCAATGGGGGTTCCCCACCAAGTTAACGGTGCTGCAAAATGGTAGGATCTTCACCATCAAAACATTGGAGGCAGGCCTGGATCTACTAAAATCCTGGAATATCATCCCTGCGGAACCACAAGAACCTACGTATAGTTCTATGGAAGCAACATAGCCCCTACAGGACATACTTTGCTTTATTACTCTGCATACTCACACACTCTCCCAGGAGCCACTCATTCACTTAATTTGTCTGGCGTTTGGCCTAAACCCTTGAACTTCGCTCAAAGTTTTTTACAATTGGCCTGACCACCACCCAGCGGTCAAGCCCTCTTGAACCCCCCAGTTTAGAGGTAGCAATGTTGGCTACACGTGATATTTGCATTTTTCGCAAATGGTTTTTTTATTGTTCACCATATCCTCACCCCTTCCTTACCCTGGCACCATTGGACATCCACTCAATACCCCAGTATCATCTATGGCGACACATATTGGAATACTCCCTTTATCGCTTCGATTGAGTCACAGATCCATCACCTACACTCGAACACTCATCCTCTTGGAAAAATACATATTCTTACGATTCTCCCAAAATAACACTCCAGTTAATGGAAAATCTTGGAATTATAAATACCAATGATTAATCTTACATCCTTAAATGTCCGAGGCCTAAATTCACCTTATAAACGGTCATTACTATCTAAAGAAGCACGGAAGTCACGAGCGGACATACTCTTCATACAGAAAACACACTTTGCTACCAATAAGTCACCCAAATTATACCTTCATCGCTTCTCTCAAATATTCATGGCAACCAACACCAAAAAGAAGAATGGAGTGATCACGGCCATCAACGACTCTCTTTAATTCCGTATTCTATCACAGACAGCGGACCCACAAGGACGCTTTCACATATTAGTATGCCAAATAAATGACAAGACCCACACTTTAGTGAATGTTTATGGGCCCAAACTGCAAACAATTACGTTTCTACCGTAAACTTTTCAAAACCATCTCCCTACATAAACAAGGGAAACTCATCGTTGGTGGCGATTTCAACATTTTGGGAAATTCGGACATAGACTCATCCTCCACTTCCAAATACACTAAACCTACTTTTAACCAATTTCTCCATGACAATGACTGTTAGGAATGGACTGGCCAGCAATGGTGGGACTCACCTGCCTTTTGATCTGCAGTACCAGGGCTGGCCAGCGGGTGCTCCCAGCAATCAGAGACTCAACCTTTCAGCCAGCTAACACCTGGAACTGATGATGCTGGGGTATTTAAGGGATGGCCAGACCCACAGACTCTGCCTTGGTGTTGTGTTTTGTCCTGGGCCCTGTATCTGTCCTGCATCCTGTTTCTGTCCCTCTGCCTGACCCTCTGTACTACGCTGCTCGTTACCTGTTTTTGATCTCTGGCTTGTGACCCTGACCATCCCTCTGCCTGACCCTCTATACTACGCTGCTTGCTACCTGCTGAACCTGGCCTGTGACCCCGACCATTCTCTGCTTGCTCCCCCTGTACCTACCTGCCCAATTGATATTGACCCGGCCTGCCTGACGACGCTTGCTTGTATGTACTGTTATCGGTGGGTGGTTGGTTTGGTTTGTTTGCACTGTATTATGTTTAGTATTGCACTGCGTTTATGTTTGTATGGTTAGTGTTAATAAATTGTATTGTTTATCACATATCTGAAGTCTGCGTTTCCCCTGCATCAGTCACACACCTCTGGTCATACCTGGGAGCCCTGACATTACACCAAGGCCAATCCTGACCAGAAGTGGCTGCACAGGGAAGCCATCTTGGCTTGTTGATGGGAAGGATGGATCTTGATGAGGTTGAATATTTATAATCTGCTAGTGTTTGATGACAGGGAGTATGCTTATCAAACTCTGAAGGAGTATACCCGGGATGAACTGCTAGAATGTATACGGCTCGCTCATGTTCTAGTAGATCAGGGCACAGAGTTCTCTGAGGTGCAGCCTTTGATTGAGGTTTGTGCTGATTTGGTTTCATCTGGTTCCCCCGAATGCAGGGATGAATTTTTTTTGCCACCATTTAGTGCAGACCAGGTAGAGTCCCCATGGTGTGGTTATTAGAGGATGATGTGGATTACTTTCTGGAGCGTTATTCCACATGTTCACCACAGACACTAAGAGATTGTATAAACGCAGTACAGTCATTGACCAGACAGGCTTTGTGTAAGCTCAGCTTTGTTCAACCCATACTGCAGACATGGACAGACTTGTTGCACCCCAGCCTCAGTCAGCTTACAAAGACCCAGTCCTGCTTCTAATCTATTTCCTCAAAACTCTATTCCTGCATTCCCAACAGCTCCCTCCTGCCCTGCTATCTACCGCATGTCAGTACCCTGTTCCCACTCGCTGCACCTATCCTGCCTTTAACCCTGTAAAAAAGCCCTCTGTAGCAACCGCTCCCTCTCCTGTTCCATCCTCCAGTTCTTCTCTGTCTCCAGCTGCTCCATTCGTTTGCAGACCTGCATTTACTTGCAGTGCTCCAGTAGTTAAAACCAGAAAAAAGCGAAAATTCTTTCCAACCAATACCATCCTGCCAGTATCCAAACCGGTGAGCCTGCCTTCCGTGGTTCAGCCTGAAGCCTCTCTACTCGGCCTGATGCCTCTCCTCGGCCTGATGCCTCTCCTCGGGCCTGATGCCTCTCCTCGGCCTGATGCCTCTACTCGGCCTGATGCCTCTACTCGGCCTGATGCCTCTACTCGGCCTGAAGCCTCTACTCGGCCTGAAGCCTCTACTCGGCCCTGAAGCCTCTACTCGTCCTGATGCCTCTACTCGGCCTGAAGCCTCTACTCGGCCTGAAGCCTCTACTCGGCCTGAAAGCCTCTACTTACTCGGCCCCTGATGCCTCTACTCAGCCGGACGCCGGCATTCCAGCCTGATGCCTCTACCCAGCATGATGAACTGATCCAGCCTGACGATCCTATTTAGGCCAGTTGACTCGATGCCCACTGTTGATCCAGATGATCCGGTACCTGATCCGGTGCCCGCTGTCGAGCCAAATGACCTGATGCCTGGTGACCCAGTGCCCGCTGTCATACCGGGTGACCCGAATGCCCGCTGTCGAGCCAGACAATCCCGTACCTGATGACCCGGTGCTCACTGTCGTGCCTGTTGACTCGGAGCCCACTGTCTTGCCAGATGACGCGGTGCCCGCTGTCGAGCCAAATGACCTGATGCCTGGTGACCCAGTGCCCGCTGTCCAGCCAGACGATCCGAATGATCTGACCCAGTGCCAAGCGGTCATCCCCCAGTTGACCTCGGAGCCCACGGTTGTGCCTGGTGACTCGGTGGGCCCGCCGCCCCGCCTGGGGGCCTGAGACCTGTCGTTCCGCCTGGGGGTCCGGCCCCGCCGCTCCGCCTGAGGTCCGAGACCTGTCCGCTCCGCCTGGGGGTCCGGCGCCCGCCGCTCCGCTTGAGGGCCCGAGACCCTGTCGCTCCTCCTGGTGGTCCGGCGCCCGCCGCCCGCTCCGCCTGCGGGCCCGAGACCTGTCGCCTCCGCCTGGGGGTCCGGCGCCCCGCCGCTCCGCCTGAGGGCCCTTGAGACCTGTCGCTCCGCCATGGGATCCGGTGCCCGCCGCTCCGCCTGAGGGCCCAGACCTGTCGCTCCGCCATGGGGGTTCCGGCGCCCGCCGCTCCGCTGAGGGCCCGAGACCTGTCGCTCCTCCTGGTTGGTCCGGCGCCCCGCCGCTCCGCCTGGAGGGCCCGAGACCTGTCGCCTCCGCCTGGGGGGTCCGGCGCCCGCCGCTCCGCCTGAGGGCTGAGACCTGTCGCTCCGCCTGGGGGTCCGGTGCCCGCCTCTCCCGCCTGGGGCCTGAGACCTGTCCGCTCCGCCTGGGGGTCCGGCGGCCGCCGCTAACCGCCTGAGGGCCCGAGACCTTGTTGCTCTCTCCTGGGGGTGCCGGCGCCCGCCGCTCCGCCTGAGGAGGCCGAGACCTGTCGCCTTCTACGCTCTGGGTGGTTCCGGCGCCCGCCCGCTCCGACCTGGGGTCACCGATGCCTGCTGCTGCTCCGCCCGGGGGCCCGGTGCCTGCTGCACCGCCCTGTGGCCCGAGTGCATGTCGCCCCGCCGGGGGGCCCGAGTGCCTGCTGCTCCGCCCGGGGGGCCCGGTGCCTGCTGCTCCGCCCGGTGGGCCCGGTGGCCTGCTGCTCCGCCCGGGGGCCCGGGTGTCTCCGCCTGGTGGCCCGCTGTTCGCCTGGGTAATCCGATGTGCCTCTGCCCCGGAGTCCTGTCCGAGGTGCCTCTGTCCCGGAAGTCCTTGCTACGATGTGTCTCTGCCCGATGTGCCTCTGCCCGGAGGTCCTGACCGATGCGTACCTCTGCCCGGAGTCCTGCCCGATGTGCCTCTGCGCCTATGTGCCTCTGCCGGAAGTCTTGCCCCGATGTGGCCTCTGCCCGATGTGCATCTGCCCGGAAGAGTCCTGCCCAGATGTGCCTCGGCTAGGAGTCCTGCCCGATGTGGCCTCTGCTGCCGTGAGTCCCTGCCCGATGTGCCAGTCGTTGATATTCCGCCAGGTTACCAGACGCGCGCGTGTGGAACATTTTGCCCAGCTAGGACGGTTTTGGAAAGCGTCCTGAGGCCCGCTCCTTGGGGGGGGGGGGTGGGGTCTCTTAGGAATGGACTGGCCTGAACAATGGTGGGACTCACCTGCCTTTTGATCTTGCAGTACCAGGGCTGGCCAGTGGGTGCTCCCAGCAATCAGAAGACTCAACCTTTCAGCCAGCTAACCCCTGGAAACTGATTGATTGCTGGGGGTATTTAAGGGATGCGACCAGACCCACAGACTCTGCCTTGGTGTTGTGTGTTTGTCCTGGGCCCTGTATCTGTCCTGCCATCCTGTTTCTGTCCCCTCTGCCTGAACCTCTGTACTACGGCTGCTCATTACCTGTTTTGATCACTGGCTTGTGACCCTGACCCATCCCCTGCCTGACCCTCTGTACTACGCTGCTTGCTACCTTCTGAAACATGGCCTGTGACCCCGACCAGTTCTCTGCTGGCTCCTCCCCCTGTAACCTACCTGCCCAATTGATATTGACCCAGCCTGCTGACGACGCTTGCTTGTATGTTACTGTTATCTGTGGGTGGTTTGGTTTGTTTGCACTGTATTATGTTTAGTATTGCCACTGCGTTTATGTTTGTTGTATGGTTAAGTGTTAATTAAATTGTATTGTTTAATCACATATCTGAAGTCTGCGTTTCCCTGCATCAGTCACACACCTCTGGTCATACCTGGGAGCCCTGACAATGACCTTTATGACATTTGGAGATGTCAACATGGTTCTGAACGGGACTATACTTACTACTCCCCTCCGCATCTTTCCTACTCACGAATAGACATGTTTATAACGGACAAAAATGGACGCTGCAACAGGTGGGACGTCATCCAAAATAGGGACCATATACTGTGACCTGGGTTAAATAAAAGAACCGACCATGCTCCGATCCCAAATATCCTTGGACGGATGATCAAAAAACAGCACTACCACCTACAGTCAGGTCCATAAATATTGGGACATTTGACACAATTCTAACATTTGTGGCTCTATACACCACCACAATGGATTTTTAAATTAAAACGGAAACAAGCGATGTGCTTTAACTGCAGACTGTCAGCTTTAATTTGAGGGTATTTACATCCAAATCAGGTGGGTACGGTTGTAGGGTAATTACAACAGTTTGCATATGTGCCTCCCACTTGTTAAGGGACCCAAAAGTAATGGAACAATTTGGACTTTCTCAGCTGTTCCATGGCCAGGTGTGTATTATTCCCTCATTATCCCAATTACAATGAGCAGATAAAAGGTCCAAAGTTTCATTTCAAGTGTGCTATTTGCATTTGGAATCTGTTGCTGTCAACTCTCAAGATGAGATCCAAAGAGCTGTCACTATCAGTGAACCAAGCCATCATTAGGCTGGAAAAAAACAAAACAAAACTCATCAGAGAGATAGCAAAAACATTAGGCGTGACCAAAACAACTGTTTGGAACATTCTTAAAAAGAACGAATGCACCGGTGAGCTCAGCAACACCAAAAGACCCAGAAGACCACGGAAAACAACTGTGGTGGATGACCAAGAATTCTTTCCCTGGTGAAGAAAACACCCTTCACAACAGTTGGCTAGATCAAGAACACTCTCCAGGAGGTAGGTGTATGTGTGTCAAAGTCAACAATCAAGAGAAAGACTTCACCAGAGTGAATACAGAGGGTTCACCACAAGATGTAAACCACTGGTGAGCCTCAAAAACAGGAAGGCCAGATTAGAGTTTGCCCAAACGACATCTAAAAAAGCCTTCACAGTTCTGGAACAACATCCTATGGACAGATGAGACCAAGAGATCAACTTGTACCAGAGTGATGGGAAGAGAAGAGTTATGGAGAAGGGAAAGGAACTGCTCATGATCCTAAGCATACCACCTCATCAGTGAAGCATGGTGGTGGTAGTGTCATGGCGTGGGCATGTATGGCTGCCAATAGAACTGGTTCTCTTGTATTTATTTGATGATGTGACTGCTGAACAAAAGCAGCAGGATGAATTCTGAAGTGTTTCGGGCAATATTATCTGCTCATATTCAGCCAAATGCTTCAGAACTCATTGGACGCCGCTTCACAGTACAGATGGACAATGACCCAAAGCATACTGCAAAAGCAATCAAAGAGTTTTTTTAAGGGAAAGAAGTGGAATGTTATGCAATGGCCAAGTCAATCACCTCATCTGAATCTGATTGAGCATGCATTTCACTTGCTGAAGACAAAACTGAGGGGAAAATGCCGCAAGAACAAGCAGGTAACTGAAGACAGTTGCAGTAGAGGCCTCGCAGAGCATCACCAGGGATGAAACCCAGCGTCTGGTGATGTCTATGCGTTCCAGACTTCAGGCTGTAATTGACTGCAAAGGATTTGCAACCAAAATATTAAAAAGTGAAAGTTTGATTTATGATTTTATTATTTCTGTCCCGTTACTTTTGGGACCTTAACAAGTGGGAGGCACATATGCAAACTGTTGTAATTTCCTACACCGTTCACCTGATTTGGATGTAAATACCCTCAAATTAAAGCTGGCACTTCGTCTGCAGTTAAAGCACATCTTGTTAATGTTTTCAATTCCAATCCATTGTGGTGGTGTATAAAAGCCAAAAATGTTAGAATTGTGTCGATGTCCCAATATTTATTGGACTGACTGTATCTGGCGACTTAATTCCGCACTTTTAAACAGCACCGGAAAACTGAAGCATATTCAAGAAGCTCACAAACTCTTTTTTGATACCAACTCCAACCCCTGATATATCCATTACCTCGCTCTGGCCGGCTTACAAGGCCTACATGAGAGGTATTCCTCATCCAATTTAAACTCCCGCATTAAGAGACAACGTTCCCGACAAAATTGACCAACTCGTGACTTCCATCCGCTTAAACGCAAAAACTGAATAAACAGCACCCAAATCCAGCCACAACAGCGACCCTTTAAAACTCTGATAGAAATAAATTACGAACCATTTACAAAACGCATAACGATGCTAATCTGCAAAAAAGAAAAGCCAGATTTTTATGCACTAAGCTACAAAGGCAGATTCGCTCCTTTAGCAAAGACAATCAAAACAAAAAACGAACTTAAAACCAAAGATATCCACAATCTGAGACATCCTACCGTATTTGCCGGCGTATAAGCGATTGGGCTTATAAGCCAACCCCCTACTTTTCCTGCTTAAAATGAACAGTTTGGGGCTTATACTCGCGTCGTTATCAAAGACAACCCCTCTTTCCAACACACCAGGAGATCAATAGGGCCCCATCATAGGTGTCAGTGGTAGGAATAGTGCCCCATCATCGGTGTCAGTGGGTAGGAATAGTGCCCCATCATTGGTATCCAGTGGCAGGAAATAGTGCCCATCATTGTATCAGTGGGGGGGAATAGGTGCCCTTCATTGGTATCAGTGCAGGCATGTGCCCATCATTGGTAATCAGGTGGCAGGGAATAGTGCCATCATTGGTATCAGGTGGCAGGATGGTGCCCCATCATTGG
>CATNWA010008232.1:0-19794 GCA_951230385.1 Staurois parvus | reverse complement strand
GCCGTCGTTTCAGCATCAGTAAGCTTCAGTTTCTGAGAGAAGGAATTGGAAATGAAAATAGATGAAGAACATTTTTGGACAGACTCACAAGTTGTCCTAGGTTACATAAACAATGAAGCTCGAAGATTCCACACCTTTGTCGCTAACAGAGTTCAAAAAATTTGAAAAACAACAAATCCAGAACATTGGCACTATGTTGACACAAAGCAAAACCCGGCAGATCATGCTTCAAGAGGCCTAAATGTAACAGAAAACTGAAGAATTCAAACTGGTTCACCGGTTCAGAGTTCCTTTGGGAAAAGGAAAATCATACCCATTGAAGGTTATACAGAACTGTCTATGGGTGATCCAGAAGTAAAGGTAGTTCAAACATTGAGCACTGCTGCCAAGTGTCAACATGACATACTTGAACGACTAGCCAGATGTTCAAAGTGGAATACAGTCATAAACATAGTAGCTCGAAATTCAACGCTTAGCAAAAGGAATCAGAAAGGAAGAATCGTTGAATGTAGAGGAAAGAGTGAATGCTGAAGAAACGGTTATAAGACTCATTCATCAAAGATTCTACAGTGAAGAATTGAAGAGACTTAGTCAAGAACCTAAGAGACTTCCAAACAACCACCCATAGTACAAGCTCAATCTTATTCTGCAGGATGGTATACTGAAGGTGGGAGGGAGGCTGGAAAATGCGTCGCTACCTAACAGAGTTTAAGCATCCAGCAATTCTACCCAAAAATTCTATCTTCACAAGATTGATTATCAATCACTACCACAACAAATCCTTGCATCAGGAAGAAGCTTTACTCAAAGCTGTTTGAGAGAAGGTGGTTACTGGATAGTGAAAGGAAGCAAAGTTATAGCGAAGTACATAAACAAATGTGTAATCTGTAGAAAGACACGTAGACCTACAGAATGGCTGATCTACCAGCTGATCGTGTAAACCCATCACCACCATTTCTTTATAGCGGAATGGATTGCTTCGGCCCATTTATCACCAAACAAAACCGCAAGGAGTACAAGAGATATGGATTTATATTTACGTGTCTAAGCTTCAGAGCAATTCACCTGAAAATGTTGGAAGATATGTCAACCGACGCCTTTATCAACGCCTTAAGATGTTTCATAGCCATTAGAGGTACTGTCAGAGAACTTAGATCTGACCAAGGATCTAATTTTGTTGGAGCAAAGAACGAATTGAACAAGGCTCTCAAAGATCAATAAAGAAAAAGTAACTGAGTACTTGTTAGAGAAACAGTGTGATATTCACATGAAAACGCATCCACATGCAAGCCATACAGGCGGAGTCTGGGAGAGGCAAATCAGAACTGTAAGAAACGTACTAAGTTCAGTGTTGAAAAAGAACGCTTTTAGGAGTCTGAGGAGTCCCGGCGGCCATCCTGATTTGGTCAGTATTACTCTTTTATACCCATCTGGAAATCCAGATGTATAACACCAGATGGACTCTTAGGGTACCTAGAAGATCCACAGCAGCTGGTCCACAGTGTATTTTACATCCAGAAGAGGGAGCTCATTCACCTAGGCTGCCCATTCACTGATCCTTATCGTGCTGCATACCACTACACCCAAGGCTGATGATCCACCTGCGAGGGATGTACCATGTGCATTGCTGATTACCTGGATTGCTGGTCATATACGTGCGCATTTTTAAATGCGTGGTCGGTGAGTGCGCATTTCTTCTATACGGTTCCAGTCACCTATTTTTGCATAAGGAAGATTCTCACTCCATTTTCCTCTTCTGTTTTTGATGTTTATGAAGATTGCATGAACTTAATGATACATATCACAGCGCTGCACTTCATTTATGTATGATTTATGATACAAGGTTTTGGTGATTCCTTTGAGTGTTCTAGCAGCTGACTATATGAGCGCTCGCTTTATATCTTTAGATATCTTGAGAAGTTGCAAGCCTTAAGCTATCCCTCCTCGTCAGGAACCTTTCTCTGCCACTAGCTCTGTCCTCTACTAAATGGGGTACCTGTCTCTACTCTGCCAGCTTGCTAAATGCGTGCCAAACCTGGCAGCCAGAGTCTTAAAAAAGTGCTGCCTGGCTCAAGATGGCTGCTAGAGTCACATAGGGCATCAGCATCCAATTGGATCTTTTCTTCAGTGACCCAGGAAACCATAGAGGAAACCGTGTTCCTCCTGACTTCCTCTCCAACTGAGTCAAAAAAAAAGAAAAAAAGATTGAAGTTTTGTTTAGTTTTTAATGATCACTGGAGGATCAGGAGAATGTGCAATAATTTGTGATTGGTCTGAATAATTTATGTGGAGCTGTTGGACCTTCTGGGAGTCGCATAATTTGGACATCAAGCATCTGTGATTCATGAATTGTATGATTCTCTGGAGAGCAAATAAATCTACATCCATATGTAGCACTACCCCCATAGAAGCCACTCAGAAATATTTATTTTTAGGTGGGTCCCCCCTATAGTCCTGCTTCTCCAGACCTTCAACACCTCCCACACAGACATGCATCCATAATCAGAAATCTAGTCATTAAGAATTTGTTTTAATGGGGGATTCGAACTTGGATAGGGTATACGAGTGTACAGGATGCCCAATGGATTGAAACTTGAGGACAGCTTTCCTGAACTATATACATCTACATCTTTAAGGCTTCAATGAACACACAGTTGGAGTGCCTGCCAGCACCTCCAGATGACAAAGTTTCACTTGTCCTGAGCAGCGGACCCAGATCCTGTTCCCTTGAAAGGGTAGACAGTAACTAGCAAGGGGGCTAATCTGGTTTCCCACCAGAGTGCTCCTTTCCCAATCCACCCATGGGGGATTCAGGTGTACTCACTCAGGTTACTCTCCTGTACAGCATGTGGATGTCTGCAGTTACCAGGCTTGTGAGCTGTATGGCTCCCTCCTGTTATACAGGTGATCCTTTTTCTGTAGGGACCAGCGAGTCTTGAGTTTTATCCATCCTCAGCACATAACTCTCAGGGAGGCCCCATCCCAGAAGACCTCCTGGCTGCTTCACAGCACTCTGATCTCTTCCATCTTCCACCTGACCATCATGCTCCAACACCACCTCTTCCTTCAACTCCTCCTGACTGAGCAGGCTCCATCACCTTTTAAGTAGTCCAGCCCCTTTCCAAACTCCTGTTGGGAATTGGCTGGGGTCCATAAAGAGATGCAGCCCTCTACTCTTAAAAACTTCCCACTGCCTCCAATGCCCTCCCAGAGAACCTCATGCCAGGGGAAATTCTAGAGAGGCCTTTCAGCCCTGACCCACTTTTGATCCCTCTGGCTATTAAACCTGAGCTGCTAACAGCTCCTGACTAGCCATTTAAGGATCTAACTTCCCCTAATGTAACTAGGAGGGTGTTATACATATGTTTAGCTGAATGAAATAAATATGCCTTCTAGCAATTTTCTCAGCCGATTGGCAGCTTGACTCAGTTTTCTTCTGTGCTCATCCCATAAGGGTGACCATTCTTCTCTTACCTGTATATGAAAACGGGGACAATGAAATCTTTGTAGTTTGGGGTCTTATCATTGTTCACTATCCAGGTCATTATTTCACTGTAATTTTCTGGCCAGTTGACCTGCTGGTCCACAGGCATCAAATTTCCTGCAAAACAAGTCAAGAGGTCAGTGCAGAGAACTTACACCAAATCTTGGCGTTTTCTTCTACAAAGTACAGAAATAAAAAAAAAAAAACATTTTTTGCTTAGTTTTTGTTATAGAATTTTGCAAATAGATATTTTTTCTTCATAAAATATACGCCAAAATGTATTCTGCTACATTTTTGGGTAAAAATAACCCAAAACAGTTTATATTATTAGATATAAGGCGGTGGTGCAGTGCTTAAAATTGTAGACAACAAATTAATAGCATGAAAAACGCACATACCTGATGGGTGCAATTCCGCGTAAAAGAATTTAAACTATGGTGATAATAACAAAGTGACCATATATAACTTTTAAAACCATATGATGGTAAAACACCAACTAAAAAATATTGATGCCAAACGCATAAAACAGAAACGCACATCACATATAGGTATGAAATAGATGCATTGATAACATGTACAAAACATACATTATATAGATAAGTGCATGGAGACCAGGGGCGGACTGACCATTTGGTAAACTCGGGCATTGCCCTGAGGGCCCTCGGGGTCAGTAGGGGGGCCCCATGAGATGCCCCTGGTACCTTTTTCATAGGCTTTTTTGAGTTTGGGCAAGGACACAGCAGGGCCCCATGATCCCCTATTGCCCGGGGGGCCCCATGAGTTGTCAGTCCGCCCCTGATGGAGACCATATAAAAAGTGAAATGAGTCCAAATCTGGATGTTGATATTGATACAAAAACACATGAACGTGGAGTGCATTCAAGTTATGAGATAATGTGAAGTTAAATTTTAGGATGATGTGATTGGATCCAGTTAACAGACATTCCACAGTTCGTGTGCCAATAAATGTGTAAAATGCGCACTCAACCAGATGCGCTATTTAAAAGCGTGTTGTATCTAATATAGTGGATCAGTCGTGGGTCCCTTCACACAGGCGATCCGAGGTACAGCCTGAGGGTGGGTGGTCTTCCTTAGGTGGCAGGGTATTTGGACAAGCCCGTATAGAATAATTCAACCTCTTCAAGGTAATGGGGAATTCGCCAGCAATCACTGAGGGATTTAAAATGCTCGAGGTGGAGCAAGAAGTGGGGATATTCCCATAGTGTAGTAATTCAGATAATGCTTTAATAGTTAAAAAAAGGATAAATCCAAAAACGTACAGGAATGTAATGTACACTGGAGCAATTCGGTGACAAATTGTGTAAAAAGCAAACTGACCAGCTGGTGTCATGGGGTGGCCACCGGACCTCCGTGATCTGGTGGCATAGACAGGAGCCCCTGCAAGCCGTTGACGTCTATGCCACCGGATCACGGAGGTCCGGTGGCCCACCCCATGACACCAGCTGGTCAGTTTGCTTTTTACACAATTTGTCACCGAATTGCTCCAGTGTAACATTACATTCCTGTACGTTTTTGGATTTATCCTTTTTTAACTATTTAAAGCATTATATGGTCTCCAATGCACTTATCTATATAATGTTATGTTTTTGTACATATGTTATCAAGCATCTATTTCATACCTATATGTGATGTGTTTTTTTTTGGTTATGCGTTTGGCATCAATATTTTTTAGTTGGTTTTTCCATCATATGGTTTTAAAAGTTATATATGGTCACTTTGTTATTATCACCATAGTTTTATCGTTTAGGCGGAATCACACCATCAGGTATGTGCGTTGTTCATGCTATTAGTTTGTTGTCTACAATTTTTAAGCACTGCACTACCACCTTATATCAGATTTTTTTAAGGCATATGGTATACCTTTTGAGTGTTTCAGCTGCTTCAGTATTTATTAGCGCTCGCTTTCTTTTCTGTTTGTTATAGTTTAGGAGGTGATCACAATGCTGGTGTGGGATATTGCAGTGATCAGGATGCTGGTATGGGGTATGGAGGTGATCAGGATGCTGGTACAAGGTATGGTGGGTGATCAAGATGCTGGTATGGGGTATGGAGCTGATGGAGGTGCTAGTTAAAGGTATGTTGGTGATCAGGATGCTGGTATGGGATATAGTGGTGATCAGGACGCTGGTATGGGATATGGTGGTGATCAGGATGCTGGTATGGGGTTTATGGTGGTGATTGGGTTGCTGGTATGGGGTATGAAGGTGATCACAATGCTGGTGTGGGGTATTTGCAGTGATCAGGACATTGGTATGGTGTATGGAGGTGATCAGGATGCTGATATGGAGGTATAGTGGTGATCATGGCGCTGGTATGGTGTTGTATGGAGGTTATCACACTGCTGGTTATGGGGTATGGCGGTGATCAAGATACTGGTATGGGGTATTGGTGTGTGATCAGGAATCCGGTATGGGGTATGGCGGTGATCATGGTGCTGGTATGAGGTTATAGTGGTGATCGGGGCACTGGTATGGTGTATGGAGGTGATCACACTGCTGGTATGAGGTATGACAGTGATCAAGATACTGGTATGGGGTATGGTGGTGATCAGGATGCTGGTATGGTGTATGGAGGTGATCAGGGATGCTGGTATGGGGTATGGGGTAAGGATGCTTGCGGTGATCAGGATGCTGGTATGGGGTATGGCATGATCAGGATGCTGGGTATGGGGTGATCATATGGCGGTGATCAGGACGCTGGTATGGGGTATGGCGGGTGGTGATCAGGACGCTGGTATGGGGTATGGCGGTGATCAGGACGCTGGGTATGTATGGGGTATGGCAGTGATCAGGATGCTGGTATTGGGGAATTATATGGAGGTGATTGAGGATTGGGGGGGGGGTGGTAGGGGTATGGGGGAGGTGGTTCAGGATGCTGGTATGGTGTTTATGGTAGGTGATAAGGATGCTGGTATGGGGTATGGAGGTGATCAGGATGCTGGTAATGGTGGTGATCAGAATGCTGGTATGGCGGTTGGATACAAGGATGCTGGTATGGCGGTGATCGGGGGGGGATCACAGGTATTGGTGTATGGGAGGTGATCAGGATGCTGGTATGAGGTATGGTGGTGATCAGGATGCTGGTATGGGGTATGGTGGTGATCAGAATGCTGGTATGGTGGTGATCAGGATGCTGGTATGGCGGTGATCAGGATGCTGGTATGGCGGTGATCGGGGCACTGGTATGGTGTATGGAGGTGAAATTCAGGATGCTAGTATGGGGTATGACAGTGATCAGGATGCTGGTATGAGGTATGGTGGTGATCAGGATGCTGGTATGGGGGTGATCGGGGCACTGGTATGGTGTATGGAGGTGATCAGGATGCTGGTATGGGGTATGGTATTTAAATGGTGATCAGGATGCTGGTATATGGGGTATGGCGGTGATCTGGGCACTGGTATGGTGTATGGAGGTGATCAGGATGCTGGTATGGTGTATGGCGGTGATCGGGGGCACTGGTATGGTGTATGGAGGTGATCAGGATGCTGGTATGGTGTATGGAGGTGATCAGGATGCTGGTATGGGGTATGGCGGTGATCAGGATGCTGGTAAGGGTATGGTGGTGATCAGGACGCTGGTATTATGTATGGAGGTGATCAGGATGCTGGTATGGGGTATGGTGGTGATCAGGACGCTGGTATTATGTATGGAGGTGATCAGGATGCTGGTATGAGGTATGGCAGTGATCGGGGCACTGGTATGGTGTATGGTGGTGATCACAACGCTGGTATGGAGTATGGCTGTGATCAGGGTGCTAGTATTGTGTATGGCGGTGATCAGGGTGCTGGTATTGTGTATGGCAATGATCGGGGTGCTGGTATGGGGTATGGTGGTGATCGGGTGTTGTTGATACGGTGTATGGAGGTGATCAGGTCGCTGGTATGAGGTATGGAGGTGATCGAGGTGCTGGTATGGCAGATGGCAGTGATCAGGATGTTGGTTTGGGGTATGGCAGTGATCAGGATGTTGGTTTGGGGTATGGCAGTGAATCAGGACACTGGAAGAGTTTAAACACATGATTTATCCCTGGCTCACACTGAATCAGGGGCAGACTGACAACTCATGGGGCCCCTGGGCAATAGGGGATCATGGGGCCCCTGTATTCTTGCCCAAACTCAAAGAAGCATATGAAAAAGGTACCAGGGGCATCTCATGGGGTCTACTGACCCAGGCCCTCGGGCAGTTCCCGAGTTTCCAAATGGTCAGTCTAAATTAATGCCCCTGCACTGAATGCGACATTTGAAATGGTGCTACTTCATTACTTCATTCATCAAGTGGGTCAAAGGTCAGTGCAATTTTCAGGTACGACTTCCCTGACATCTGATCGACTTCATGCACAGATGTCTATGCAAGTCGCACCTGAAATCGACACAAATAGTGCAGCAATTTGATGGAGTTGGATGGAGTCGAGGTCTCACAGATTTGAATGGTTTAATTGCCGGCAATAGGTTGCACCTTGTCATGGAACGGTCAAATTGCATGACAAGTCGCACTGGAGTGAACTAGGGCTTAAAGTGGTTGTAAAGGCAGAGCATTCTCTGCATTAAGGTAAAAAACCTTCTGTTCAGCTCCCTCTCTGCAGCACTGCTCTCTCTCTTTTCTCTCTCTTTTCTCTCTCTTTTCTCTCTCTCTTTTCCTCACTGGACATGGAGGCAGTAGCAGGAGCCATTGGCTCCCTCTGTTGTCGATCAAAGCTTGTGAGAAGAAAGGGGGCAGGGCTAAGCTGTGCTGTGTGCACCATTGGACACACAGAGCATGGCTTGGGAGTGAGCCCGCAGGAGTGCCCCATAGCAAGCGGCTTGATATAGGGGCATTCTGAAGAGTGGAGTAGCCTAGAGCACTAGCGTTGGACCCCAGAAGAGGAGGATCGGGCCACTTTGTTCAAAACCATTGCAGAGGGCAGGTAAGTATAATGTGTATTATTAAAAAAAAATACCTTTACAATCACTTTAAATAATCTTAAAATATATTTTAATAGTAGGATATCAAACAGAGGGTAGTTGGGAGTCAACATTTCAGTCATTTCATACATATGTTAAAGGCTCTATAATAATCATATTTTTAAAAAATGAATAAATGGCAGCAATGTGCTTGTTTTTTCCCTGCAAAGCAGGGAGATAAAACAAACACATTATTTACTAAAAGCAGCAATAGTTTATGTGCATTACACATAGTTAGGCACACAGTTAACCCCTTGATTGTCCCTAGGTGTTAACCCCTTCCCAGTCAGTGTAATTAGTACAGTGAGAGTGTATAGTGTTATCACTGATCACTGTATTAATGTCACTGGTGATATCAGTGGCAGTTAATCAGTTCCCACCCAGTGTCAGTTAGTGTCAGAATGCCCTCTGCACTATCACAGCCCAATATAAATCACTGATCACTGCCATTAGTAAATATAAAAAAAAAATAAAAATTCTAGTATATACACCATAGTTTGTAGACTGTATAACTTTCACACAAACCAATCAATATACATTAATTGGTCTTTTTTTTTTTACTAAAGACATGCAGCAGAGTACATTTTGGCCTAAATTTTTTTAGGAAATTAGATTTTTTTTAATTTTTATTGGGTATGTTTAAAGTAAAAAATAAAAAAAAATAAAAAAAATAAATAAAAAATAAACAATAAATAAAAAAAATAAAAAAAAAATTTAGTTTGGGTAAAAAAAAATGACCGCGCAATTGCCAGTTTCCAAATCATTGTCAAATAAATCTATTATTTTTTGAAGTTTTCTTTGAAAAAAAAAAATTATTATGTTATATTTTTAGATTTAAGAATTCTTTAAAATCTAGTCAACAGTTAGACTTGTTTGATTTATTTTTTTTTGATTTTTGATTTATGTAAAGTGCTTTAGCATTTCATGTATCGATTATTAATATTCTCTTTTACTCTTTTTAAAAAAACAAATATTAAATACTAGCATATTTTTAGTATTCGGTTATTTTTACTTTCTATTTAATTTAATTTTTTTTTTGTTTACTTTTGTTATAATTTTTGTATATGTCGGTGTATAATAAGTGCTTTAATTTTGTTTAGATATATCTTTCTAAATTAATAAATCAGAGATGTTGTTATTTGCTCTCATTAATTGATTATAATTAAAAGTCTATGTTTTTTTTATGATTTTCCATTTTAATTATAAAAAACAAATTTTTTTGAGACTTTTTGTTCTTGTAGTGTAATTTTTTTTTTTTTGAATCTTAGTTGTTTATTAAATGTTACTCCCTATACACGTGATTTTTTTGTCTGAATATTGTATTTCGATTTTGAAATAACACATTCTTGTTCAGAGCGGTTTGTTGTTCGGATGTTCTTTTGAGATTTTATCTATTTGACTGTTTGTGTGGTTTTTTGTTTTATTTTTTTATCTTGTCTATATTCTGTTTGAAGTAAGATATGAGCTTTTGTGTCTACTCACATTTCTTGCTTTTAGTGTTGGTCTAGTTTTTGTGGACTCTATTTTTTCTAATGTCTGTGTCATTTTTTCATCCACGAATTTTTTTCTCAGTATTATGTTTGGTATTATATATGATTAGAGTATTACGGGTCTCTTTTTTGTTAACATTTATTTTTCATTAGTTGTTATCACTTGTTTTAATAAGCATCTTTATTGTAGAAATTTTTAAGTTTCTTTTTTATTTTGTTTGTAAAAAAAAAAACTTTTTTTAAAAAATTTAAAAAAAAAAAAAGTTTTAAAACTTGAAAATATTTTGGACTATCTTGTTTTTTTTGTCTGTCATTTCGCGAAATTCTTAACTTTGAATTTTTGATCGCATGGTTAAGGTTTTGTGTCGGGTTTCTCGATTAGTTTTTGTACTATTTTGTTAGTTTATCTTTCTTTTATATTAACTTTAATTTTTTTCGTCCGGAGATTATTTTCGATGAAATCTTTATGCTTCAAAAAAAAAATGTCACTTTTATTGAACATTAAGTGTGAATTATGTAGTCTTGTCAACTGATTTTTCTCATCAATATTTTTAATTGTTTCTCATCTCTAGTTAGTAGTTTTTGATTTTCGTTTTGTTGAGCCTGTTAATAACTATTTTTATGATATTCTTAACACTCTTTTTATCATTCTTGTTTATAGTAAAATTCCTATGATTTTGTTGTTCCATTGTTAAAAAATCTCTTCAACTTTGATCGAAAAAAATTAAGTTTGGAGAGATTAATATACAATTCCAAACATATAGAATTAAATGAAACGTTGTAAAATACAAATCATTGTGTTTATTATTATGATCTTTGACATAACAAAAAAAGTTCTAATACGCCACTGTTCCCAGTTGTCGCTATAATTTAATATACAATATCCTTGGTATGATTTCTAGATACAATTCGAAGTAATAGATATATTTCTGCAATCTGTTAATTTTTTTATCTTAACTACCTTCGTATCGGCGCTCTAGAAGTTGTTATTCTACTGGTTACGATTTTAAAAGCATGGGTGCAGTATAATCCTTCCTTTTCTTCGCAGCTTGCCCGAAAACTGGTGTGTTAAATTTTTATTCATGTTTTCTTTTTACAAAACAATGTGGTAAAATCCGTTTATTTTTATTTTTGAGACATCCTGAAAAAAAAAAATTCTAAAAAAAAAAAAGACAACCATCTTTTTTTTTTATTATTATTGTTTTTTACTATTTATTTGTTTTATATTTTTCAATAAAATGATGTTTTTTATTCTATTTTTATGATATTTTTATTTGTTTTAAAGTTTATATTTATTTTATTTTTATGATTCGTATTTTTCTTTATCTATTTGGTTTTATTTTTTATTTTTTGTAATTATGTTTCTATTTGTTTTTTGTTATTTTTGTATAGTTTATTTTTTTTTTTAGTATTATGTTTTTATCTATTCTTTTTTTTTTTTTAGTTTTATTGTTATTTTGTTTTATTTTTGATGTTGATTGTTTTGGGTTCTAGGTTAAATTATTTAACTTTTTTTTTGTTTGAGTGTTTGTGAAGTTGGTGTTTATTTTATTACTTATATGGTATAATTTTTTATCTGTTTATTCTTTTTTTTTACTTTTTTATTGTCATTTTAAAATTTTTAGATGATGTGCGAATCGTTTTAATTGAGGGAGTGGTTTTGTTTTGTACTTTTTAATGTTTTTTGTTTATATTTTTGTATTGTGATGTGTAGATTGTCTGTTTTTATAATTGTTATTTTTGTTTTTCTCTGGGTCTTCTTGTGACTTTTTATTTGGCAAATTCATAAAAAAAAGGTTTTTTCTATTGTATGTTCTTTTTTTTTAAAAAAAAAAAAAAAAACATTTTCTCTCTGTATTCTGATTTTTCATACGTTTTAGAAATAAGAGCTTATTAAAAGATTGTATTATCTAACCCTTTTAAATAAATATTTAATTCAGTAAATTCGATTATGTCTTAATTTAGATGTCGTTTTTTGAAAGTTTTTCAATTACTTTAATATTTATGCAGCAAAAATGATAAGCTACATATCAAAAATTTGTATATTTGTCCTGTAAATTTCTTTCCTTTGTATTTAGTTTTCTCCATCTCCTTTCTTCTTTATGAGGGACTATTCCCATCTACAAATTTTTGATTCTAATTGTTAATTGGCTTTGCCTGTGTTGGTTTTGGGGAGGATGTACTGTATATATTGCCTGTTATGTCATTTCCATTAATGGCTATTACTAAGGCTTTGTAGCTGAAACACTAATCTTGTACATCTGCACTTCAGCTGCATCAATGCCGGCTATACAATCTGATTTGATGCAGTGAACACTTCTAAGAATTGAAAAAGGCTGTTAATATAATAAATGTTTGGTTTGGGTATACCACTTTAAAATACAATATATGTATTTGGGGGGGGGGGGTAAGGAGTTTCACACTGGACATGGTGGAAGGCACGCTGGAATGTTCTAATGGTCCATGTGTTAGGGGGTGCAATACATGCCTTGCCCCAAGTGCTGGCAACCCACACTACACCATTGACAGGGGGTACAGGGATCAGTGTCAGCAGCCACCTCTGCAATCAATTATGTAATACAGTACTGGATCTGTGTTCTCTTCCACGTGCACACATTTCCATAATGGGTCCCCTTCCACCACCCCATCTACTATCTCTATAGTTACGGCACTGGTTCTGATAATCACCACATTTTCTCCCTTACCCAGCTGGGCGTTTAGATCAATCCAGTCTCATGGCAGTCTGCTCTGTTTCAATCCTCAATTTGTCCACCAAGCTAATGGCATTGGTCAGTCTGTATGATCTTCTTTGCCATTGTTTCCAAAGAAGTCATTTCTCTGGTCAGCATGAATCCTGAATTGTCCTTTGAGGACGTACTTACAGGAGTTGATAAATGACCGATGACTTTCCATGACCCAAATATCCAAAAGAAGCTGAATGAGGACCCTGGTTGTAGCCCTGGTTCCCCCTTCCTACAATTAATCCAGGCTGGAAGTTCTCTACAAACTCCTATTACTTCTGCTCAGGAGTCATGTTGTCCTCTCTTCTAATCTGAAATCTAATTCTCTACTGAAATGAAGGAACAATGTTTCATAAAATCTTAAAAGTCTCAAAAGTGCAGTGTAGCCTCTATTTTTTTACTTGGACACAGTTTGTGCATGAGATAAAACAGAATCATGTAAAACAGGTTATACAGATATGAAAGGTCATGTTATCAAAGCATGTGTTCAATGTATAATCAATGTACTTAATGGGAATTTCCAGTAGAGATATGCCAAGAATAACATGGGCGCTGCCTTAAAAAGGATAGAAAGCTTTGAAATAGGCCTGCATAGGATAGTTTTGTGCCAGATATGGCCACAGATGGACAAATATAATCCTCAATAGTGATGAACTAAACTGCCCTGGGTTTGGGTTGAGAAGGATGCTGAACTGGAACCCCACTGTAATCAATAGGTGCCGAAATCGATGAAATTGAAATGCCTATTTTCTGGGCTAAATAGACAACAGGCATCAAAGAAATAGCATGGGAGAGTGGGACACTCCCCTGAATACCATGTATCAGTAAAAAAAAAAACACTTGGTGGGTTGTACTACTCCTACCTGTGAAGGGGCATCTTTGTGATGTCCAGAAAGTGCTGCAGCAGCTCTGACAAAGAAAAAAGTGTTAAAAATTGCCAACAATATGGTATAGATTTTAAGAGGTATCTCATACACACAAAAATAAAATAAAAAGTATGAGGAAATTCCATACCAGACCAACAACCTGAGCATGCAGCCTGACATGCCTGGAGGAGTGATGAGCATACCACCTGCCCCTCCCCCCTCTCCTGAACCATACCAGGCCACATGCTCTCAACATGGGGGACTTGCACCCCATGTTGATGGGGCCAAGAGCCCCATGCCCACAAGCCTTGCCCAGTGTTTTGAAGGTTTGAAGGCGGCAGCTTATTAGAATCTGGACCAAACACTAGGCTCATCCCTGAGGGTAACCATAAGGGCCTCAACCCCACAACCATGGCCTGTGATTTTAAGAGTATGTGGGCAGGAGGCTTATAAGAATTTGTAATGCCCCTTTTAATAATAAGGGGACCCCTAGATATCAGTTTCCCCCTCACTTGAATGAGTAATGTGGTACATAGTACCTCTACTCATTCACAAAAAAAACCTACAAATAAGAACACACAAACATTTGAAAAATCCTTCATAAAAATTAAAAAAGTCCCTCATTTAAAATCCATCATCAATCATGATGCCCGCTGCTCTTTAACCCACCAGAAAAAAAAACAATGACCCGCTACTGGCACGTGTAACCAGATGGTGGCTCACTGGGCTGTCATCAGCTATATAAGGGAAGGGGTGGGGATGGTGGTGACATCATTGGCCAAATATGGCCATAGCCAGATTTGGTCTGTGCCATTGCCCAAATATAACCTGTAATGTCACTGCTATTCTCGCCCCTTTGTTTAAGTGGTTGGAGATTCCTAGCGACGTCAATGATTCCTAGGGACACTGTGAGTGTTTCCTTGAGAACCAAATGACAGTGAGAAGCTGTCACATATAGAAGTGGTAGAAATACTGCTTTTATATATGAATTTTGGCTCTCATTGGGGAACTGAATGGGCAGTATTTTTGGATATTCACCCAAACACTCAAACAGCCAAAGTTCAGTCTCAACCTAGGATAGGATCAGAGCGAAACATTAGCCCATCCCTACTTCTCAAATACAATGAGCGGAGAAGCTATCTGCCTACAGAGTAGCTCCAGGACCCAAAATCATGCCCAATGCAGACAATAGGATGCAGACAATAGGATGAAGGAGATGACAAATATGGACACTATTTAGCACAAAGTATGTGGGTAAAGGACATTCCCCTAGTTACACGGGCCATCAACAAGATTGGTTAAACCCACAAAGAACCTTTTGTTTTGGTTTTTATTATTTAATTTCCTTTTTTCTGGCCTTTCAAAAATAATTTCAATATTTCGGAGGTTGGATGGAGATTTAATGTGGTGTACCACTCTTGATAGTTAAGTTGTACATTTTATTCATACATCAGGACCAAAAATTGGGACAACTGAGGAGGAGAAAGGGATGGAGGAAATTGGTTCCAAAAAAGTATAATCTTATTGCTTTCACCCGACCTGGGTACCCCATCCCTAATGAAATAATGTGTACAGAAACATTGAATGGGACTTTATATAGGCACCCAGAACAATAGGAAATTAATAGAGAGTATTATTTATTCAATACAGATAAACAGCTAAGAATAAAATATTGCAATCCAATACATCAAGGGTATATAACATCTAAATTCCATCATACATCAATATATTCAATAACAATCTGTCAATGGCATTGAACCTCAATGCGTTTCAACTCATAAAGAGTCTTTGTCAGCACCTGTGGCAGTGAGCTCTATTGATCCTCAACTTGGGGTTCCCCAGGGCACGGAGTCTAAGCCCAGCCTGCTTGTTCACTTCAGAGCCCCTGATGGTGGGGATGGACTTGCAGCAGGCTGGGACCAGGTCACAGCCCCCAGGTACACCCAGCTGAGGTGGAGGAGACCGCTCGCAGGAGCAGAGTGTAACGGGAGAAGACAAAGGGAATCTGAGGTCAGGACAAGCCGAGGTCAGGACAGGTGAAAAACAAGCAAGGTTGGGAATGAAGCCGGGGTCGGTACACAGATAGACAATATAGGTTTCACAGTAGAAACACAAGGGAGCTCCAACAACTAAGAAGTTGCTCAGGCAAAGTGGCCCAGTCTGAGCACTTCTTATATAGACAGGCAGACAAGGAGGCGGGACAGGAACTGATGGAAGGAAAGGAAATAAAACCCAGAGGACAGCAGACGACACCCATAGACGAACACAGACAAACATGGGAAGAAATCAGGAACAGGCTGCAGCAAGAAGGTAAGAACACAAACGAAACTGTAGGCTAACTTGTGACAGTCTTCATCACACTAAATTTACATCTCAGGGATTCCATCAACATGCACACATTCCTTTAATATGCATCATTGGGTTTTTGGAAGTAAATTCCAATCTCTACATCAATTAAACACTGTAGGAATTTATGTACAGCATATTTGTATTCCAGACTCCATTGGTTACCTCCCGTTGAAGACTATGAGTTGAAATGCATTGAGGTTTGATACCATTAGCAGATTGTTAATGAAGATATCTCCACATGATGAAAGTTGGATACACTATATTGCCAAAAGTATTGGGACGCCTGCCATTACACGCA
The DNA here is from genome assembly GCA_951230385.1 of Staurois parvus. Taxonomy (NCBI): domain Eukaryota; kingdom Metazoa; phylum Chordata; class Amphibia; order Anura; family Ranidae; genus Staurois; species Staurois parvus. The sequence continues at coordinate 3,606 of CATNWA010008232.1, read as the reverse complement.
CATGAACATTAATGATATACCAGTCTTAGTCCATAGGGCTCAGTATTAAGTTGGCCCCGCCCTTTGCAGCTATAAGAGCTTTAACTTTTCTGGGAAGGCCGTGCACAAGGTTTAGGAGGGTGTCTATGGGAAGGTTTGACCATTCTTCCAAAAGTGCATTTGTGAGGTCAGGCACCGATGGTGGATAAGGCCCGGGCTTGCACTCTCCACTCAAATTCATCCCAAAGGTGTTCTTTTGGGTTGAGGTCAGGACTTTGTGCAGGCCAGACAAGTTCCTCCACCCCAAATTCACTCATCCATGTCTTGGTTTGCTGACGCCTTAAGAGTTCCCTTCACTGGAACTAAGGGCCAAGCCCAACCCTTGAAACACAACCCCACACAATAACCCCCCCTCCACCAAACTTTACACTTGGCACAATGCAGTAAGGCAAGTACCATTCTCTTGGCAACTGCCAAACCCAGACACGTCCATAGATTGCCAGACAGAGAAGTGTGATTGGTCACACCAGAGAACAGGTCTCCACTGCTCTAGATTCCAGTGGCTGGCATGCTTTACACCACTGTATCCAACTCTTTCCATTGCACTTGATGATGTAAAGCTTGGTTGCAGCAGCTTGTCCATGGAAACCCATTCCATGAAGCTCTCTATGCACGGTTGTGCTAATCTGAAGGCCACAAGAAGTTTGGAGGTCTTTATCTGGTGACTCTGCAGACAATTGGTTACTTTTGTGCACAGTACGCTTCAGCATGGGCTGACCCGCCCCTGTCATGTGACGTGGCCTACCACTTCATGGCTGAGTTGCTGTTGTTCCAGTTGCTTCCACTTTGTTATAATCCCACTAACAGTTGAGCGTGGAATATTTAGTAGCCAGGAAATGTCACGGATGGACATATTGCACAGATGACAACCTATCATGGTACCACACTTGGAGTCACTGAGCTCCTGAGAGCGACCCATTCTTTCACCAATGTTTGTAGAAGCCGTCTGCATGCCTAGGGGCCTGATTTTATACACCTGTGGCCATGGAGGTGATTGTAACGCCTGAATCCAATGATTTATAAGGTTTCCCAATACTTTTGGCAATATAGTATATGTTATATAGCCTTGATGTATTGTATTGCAATGTTTTATTCTGTGTCCACAGCTTTTTTATCTGTATTAACTAAATAATTATATGTTTTATCAATTTTTTATTGCTCTGAGTGCCTATATAAAAGCATCCCATTCCATGTTTCGGTTCATAATGGTTCCAAAAAAGGGACAACATGTAAAACAGAATATGGTGGCTTCCAAACAGTTTGCCATCCAATCAGAAGAGAGTGTTTCAATGATGCAAGTGAATGGTACCGTTAACAAGAATCTTTAATTGTAGAGTATCACCAGCACATCACATGCCTACAACAGCTCCTTCATTAGGCGAAAAGGAACGTAAAGTGGTACACGCAAAAATACAGAATATAGTGCCAAGGACCAATAAGACAAGACACCACCAATAAACACTGAGCCCACCTTGACATAAATGGCACACAAAAACTTATCTCATTGATCACTATTATGTCCAACTTCACAGATGGAGCGGTTGCCTTATTAAAGCCTCCAAAGCCCCACAGGTGATATACACCAGCAAAAGGGTCAAAATGGTCCTCACTGTGCTTAAAGTAAATGTTGGCACCATTCTCACCATTTGGCTGATATCCAGAAGCTGGTAACTGTCTAAGTTACAGCCACCACCCACCTAGAAGTAACATCATTATCCTAAGCCACTGTCCACCCAGAAGTGATATCACGTGACTAATAAATGGATCTACTCAGACATATGATGCAAATATACACCATACAATAAGGGACAGTCCTTCCAAATGAAGAACAGTTGGGAGCTATGACAGAGCTTTGAAACAGAGGGGAGATAACAAGTTCTATGACCAGCTGAGGTATAAAATAACTTATTCTGTTTGCCACCAAAATTATAGATTATTGTAAACATCACCTACGACTATTCCATGATGAAGACCCTATGAGTTGAAATGTGCTGAAGTTCAATACCATTGACAGATTGTTACTGGAGATATCGATACATGATGGAATTTAGATATGTTATATACCCTTGATGTATTGGATTACAATCTTTTATTTTGTTGTTCTTAATATGGCCATTGCTAGGCATTTGTATTGGCTAGTGTCACATTGCGTTGGCTCGGCACACACAGCCCAATAAAAAGAAACAATACTACAGACTTGTTTTTTGTTTTTTTAAACTAAACTTAAAACTAGTCAGAAAAATGTATACAATTTTCAGGACAAAACACACTGCTTTCCTTGTGCATTTAGTACATGAGTGTGTTAAGGTCCTACCTTCCTCCTCAGAGCTTGTGCATCTCCATGTGGTGGCATCCATCTTGGGTTTCTGCAAAGCATGGTGGGAACCTTTATGCCTTCAGGCTTCTGTGGCTCCTCCTCAGAAGGGTGTGGCTTATTACATTTAAGCCTGCTGTCTGCAAGTGCTCTCTGCATTCGTGTCCTGTATGTTCCCTTGTCGCAAGCTCTTGTGCTGTTCTCGTTGCTCTCCTGGTAACCGACTCGGTTTTGGACAAGACTATTCGCTGTTTTAACCCTTACTTGACCTCCCGTTGCTGAACCCGACCTGAGTATTCTTTGCCTAGCGTCTAGTACTGTCTGCTCCTTTGTTATAGACCCGGCCTGTCTGACTACGCTACACGTGTTCCATCTAGCTCCCACCAGCTGTACGCCATTGCGGCAGTCGTTACTGCCGCTGGGATTACTCCGGGGCCACGACCTGGTCTCAGGCTGCGTCAAGTCCATCCCCACCATCAGGGGGCCCTGGTGAAGGGCAGCCTGGGGCTTAGACTGCGCGCCCTGAGGGACTCTGGTCTGTGGGTAGCGGCTATCGTCAGTCGCTGCGTGACCTTACCATAGCCCTGCCTGCCCATTCCATCATTCCTGCCCTGACATTGAGATGCTCTCAAGTGCAAATTCTGAGAAAACCTGACTTTACTTGCTACAAAGTAAAGTGTAATCATTAAGGCTCGGTTCACACCACTGCGACTTGGGATCCAACTTGTGAGACTCCAAGTCGTATGACATGTGAAATCTCATGTTAGTCGATGAGAGCTGTCTAAAGCACCACTGAAGTCACTCCGACGTTAGAAAAGGTTCCTGTACTATTTCAAGGTGACTTCTATCCAACTTGTGCCCATAGATTTTAATGGAAATCAATTCCAAGTCCTATACTCATATATATTGATGTGATTTGGATCCGACATTACAGGAAGATTACCCAAGCATTCCCTGAAAGTTGCTTTCAATCTGAAAAGTATAGACAGGATTAGTAATTAATCTTAGAATAGAAAGTCTAAAGTTTAATAATTTACTTTTATTTCAATTTAAATATACATTTTAGATTAGTTAGCATTGTTTTGAAAATACTCCTTTATTCTGAACTGTATTCTTTAAGACATTTAAAGTAGTGCACTCATTTAGCTTAAACCTTGCTGACCATCAAGTAAGTCCATTAGTAAAGCTTATAAAGCTCATTTTATTATCCAACTTATATAACATTTCGAAGAAATTATCTACTCAATTTCAAT
>CATNWA010008228.1:0-17475 GCA_951230385.1 Staurois parvus | reverse complement strand
CATGAAATTGTGGCAAAGCTGAGGAAAATAATATTACCCCACCTTGTAGAATTTTCCTTTGCCAGCATTCTTGCACTGACAGTAACAGATTATGTCTAGGAAAAATGGAGAATATATTTCAGCTTTATAAAAACAGACCTGATAGTGTCTGCTATATGTATAGACAGAATATACAAATATGTATCATTTCACTGCTACTTGTCTGAACAGGAATTCCAAAATTATTTTTCCAAAATCTCTTACAGCTAAATTTTCGGTAGCGCATTAGAAATACTTGAAATATACAGCTCAGCTGGTGCCTGAGCTCATTATTTAAGCTATAATCGTTTTTGCAGATGGCTGCTTGTGGTGTGGCACCTGGGAAATCGATGGGGCCAGAGTATGCTATGTGCAGCTTCCTTCACTGGCCTTATTTTTTTAATTTTATGTCTAATTAGCAAGTGTCTTGCAAGAACATCAGAGTTGATCTCATAAAATGTTAAACTGGAATAAAATTTTTCTTTGCAGATCACTTGCCATTTCTCCACAATGCTATCTTTTGGCCTTTCTTGCCTTTTACTGCACTGTAAAATCAGGTTAATTTGAATAATAAAGCCAAGTTGGAGATGTTCCAGGGCACAATTGCTGACAGCGTGTGTCACAGAAGCTAGTACCTCCACAGCTGTTGAACGTTACAGCAACTATATTGCTTGTATAATGCACAAAAGCCTGCTTTGCCAGGGTCCTTATTTGACCTCTTTATAGTTATGGCAGTAGTATGATGGCAAACTCTGGTCTGCTCCAGAATACAAGGTATGTAGAGTATGTGAGACTTTGATATTATATTATATATATATATATATATATATATATACACACACACACACACCCATATACATACACACACTATATTAATATATACATAATTTTTTTTTGGTGTGTGTGCTTTTTAAATGTGTTTATTGAGCTCAGTTGTACAACATCAAAAGTGTGCAAGACTTCAGTCTGTCTGATGGTACAAATTAAAAATATACAAAATTATTAATAACACAAAGCACCTAACAACTGCATTTCCACTTTCTCCATCAGCTCATCCTCCACAGTTATGACCTTTTGTATCTCTTAACCCACCTCTTAAATTATAAGCTCTAACGAGCAGGGCCCTCTGATTCCTCCTGTATTGAATTGTAATGTAATTATACTGTCTGCCCGTACGTTGTAAAGCGCTGCGTAAAACTGTTGTCGCTATATAAATCCTGTATTATAATAATAATAATGGAAAACAAGCATTAACAGTTGATGGACTCTAAAACTAACTATTTTTAAAAGGCAATAATCTGGTTAATTAACATTTTCCATTGAGACCCCTGAGGGTGGATAGATTCATCCATAGGTTTATGGCCATAAATAATGTTTCTTGTAGGAATAATGTAGTGTAATGGGGCCTCTGGTCTTCTTCCAGGATACAAAATAAATCATATTTCTTCAAGCAAAAGTCAGATATAATTGGGAAACTCCAAATAACATGAACAAAATCTGATTTAGGTTAAGCACATCCCAAACAATTAAAAGTGGGTATATGTCCCCTTTTGTGCAGTCGAAGAGGGAAGAGATAAGTTTGGTGTATGATCTAAAATTGTATAAAAATTTCTTATTAACCACTTGCCTACCAGGCACTTATACCCCCTTCCTTACCAGGCCAAATTTATGCTTTCAGCGCTGCCAGAGCACTTTGATTGACAAATTGCGCGGGCTCATGCAACATTGTACCCATATGAAATTTTGATCATTTTTTTCTCACAAATAGAGCTTTCTTTTGGTGGTATTTAATCGCCACTGGGCGCTTTAATTTTTGACGCTATAAAATTAATAAAAAGTGCAAAAAATTTGGAAAAAAAAAAATTTATTTGTTTCTTTTATAAACTATTTTTAAAACAGGGGTATTTTTTTCTCCTTCAATTTGCGTTGATGAGCGGCAAACTATTATAGGCACCCATAGGCGGCACACTGATAGGAACAAGCCACTTGTAAGGATATAACACTGAAGGCAGTACTAATGGGGCCTCTGGTCACACCAGGATAGGCCGGCATAAAATAGGCAGCACTAAAGGGGTCAGTTATAATTGGCAAACTGATAACAGCACTGAACAAAATTAGAGCTATACGTGAGGACTGGGTAAGCACATAAACAATTAAAAGTGGTAGGAAACCCCTTTTTGTGAGTCTGAAGAGGGAAGACTTTCACTTTGGGACTATGATGGCTGCACCCTTGTGGGGGGTAATTTCTAATTAATCAAAACATACAAAATTGAAAAAGTAAACTGCACTGGCCACTATATAACAACCTTCTGGCCAATTTTCACAATGACTTTCGGCACTGGCTAAACATTGTAAGCATCTCATATAAATATTGAACAGCTCACAAATAAGCTAAGAATAAATAAACTGGTAGGTGATTTAATGAAAGGCCCAGAAACTTTTTGCGGCTAAAATTCTTAACAAAAAATACATAGCACGCGAAACAAATTTGTGACTGGCAGAAAAAAAAAAAGTTTATTTGATTACTTTTATAAAATCGCGCTGCTTTCAAACATGTATAGGGTTCACGTGATAGGCGGCACTGATTGCACTGAAATCTAAGCACTGATGCACTGGCTAGGCATCCCTAAAAGGGCAACATCTGGCAGTACTAATGAGGTGGCACGGAATAGGTGGCAAGACAGCACTGAAAAAAAACATGGGGGTAAACTGATATACGGCACTGATGGCATCACTTACTGGGCACTGACCATGGCGGCACTGACTGGGCACATTCACCCCTGGGCACTGGGTGGCACTGACTGGCAGCAACTGCTGGGCTGCAGGTGTGGTGGCAAGGTGGCAGCATGCTGGGTGGGCAAAAGGTGGGGTGGCAATGGTGGGCACAGGTGGGTGGCATGGTGGTTGGCACATGCCAACACTGCAGTGGAGTTGGCACTGGCTTGGGCACACTTATGGGCACTGGAAGGTTGGTCACTTCCAGAGTGGCACAGGTGGGTGGCACTGCTGGGCACAGGTGGGGGCACTGCTGGGCCACAGGGGGGGCACTGCTGGGAACGGGTGGGCGGGGCTAGTGGGCGCACTGCTGGGAGGAACTTGCGGGTGTCACTGCTGGGCACCGATCATCAGGGCACTGATCATTCAGTGCCCTGATTGATCGGTGCCGATCCCCGCTCTGACAACTGCCGGTTCTCGGCAGTACTTTCCTCACGATCTGACAGCGTGAGGAAAGTGCAGCCGAGATTAAACCGGGCAACTTGCATTTCCCTGTGATCAAGCGTGTCATTGGACACCGTGATCACGTGGTAAAAAGGCCGGTGGGATCGGCCTTTCACCACCATCACGTGATCAGCTGTGGTCCGTTTAGGACACAGCGATCACGGAGATCGCCGGGTGCGCGCCCCTGGGGCGCGCGCAGGAGAGAGCGTTTCTGGGAGGACGTCATATGACGTCCCACTCAGAACTGGGCCGGCCGCGGTGAAGCCGTCATTCGGCTATGCCGCGGTCGGCAAGAAGTTAATAAGATGGTGAGACCAGCATATGGGAGGAACAAATGTCAATGCCATTCCTCAATGGAAATATTAGGTAAAAGGAGATGCCTTTTAACTTTTAACTATCAGAGGTGATCTGTCCTATTTAGTGCGTAGCATGGGAGGAGCATAAGGTAAAGATTAATCCTTTTGGACTTTGTGATTTCCAAAGCAGTTAGTTAAATATAGGCAAGTTTTGGTCTCTAAATTGTTCCTCTAATCCATGACAAACTTACAGGTGTAATTTGAAATACCTTGCAATGCTTCCAACCTAAATGCATTTCCATCATAATCATCCTGTGATTAAAAACATATAAAACACTATATATAACTAGATATACATAAACAATGTGCTTCAAGAGAATGTCCCAGCAATTCACATTGTCCTATAAAAACAAATCATGTGATTTAATAAATGAATCCAGTGAATATTCCATCCCATGAAAAATATATATAAAGGATGCGCGCTAAATACCAAATCACAATGAAAATGCAGATAAATACATAAATTAAAATAAAATTTTTTTATAAATGTCCGTAATTCATATATAAGTCCAAACACCAATATAAGTGATTAAAAAAATCTCTTAAACAAGAAAAAAAAACACTAGTGTAGCAAAATTCACCACCGAATGAAATGGGGGGTAAACTCACCAGAGCTATTTGCTGATCAAATTATAAATCAGCAAAAATAGCAATTGCTCTGGGAGCAATTATCTGTTGGAGTATCCAGGAGCAATAGACTGCAATCAGCCAATTCAGCACACATGGAACAGCCTTAACTGCAAGTGGTCATCATGCCTTCATAACTTTGGAAATGCTCGGGGAATCAAAGAAGAGTATCATGGTGCTCGTAATATTAAAACAAAGATAATTTTTATTGTAGCCTTAAATATGCACTCACAAGAAAGGGGCGGCATGCTGCCGCTTGAAGCGTTGGATGACGAAAAGCGTAGGGCAAGGGCTTAGTGGATGGGACGTCAGGACGCTCCTCGAGGACTGTCGGCTGTGATCGCGGTGAGCGAGGCTCGTCCCTGCTTTAGCTTTTTGAGGCTGATATTGCTGGTGTCTGTTGGACTCCTTTCTTGTGAGTGCTATATTAATTCAGCCTGTTAAAACTCCCAATACAGTTATCAGCGTGTTACTGAATCCTCTCTGCCTGGTATCACTAGTGCCATGATGTCATCAATCCCCCCCTCCATCTACTTCATACGCCACAGGGTCATGTGGCTTCCTCAGGGGGATGTGACTGGATGCCACACCACTTCATTCATATATATATAGTGGTGCCCGTGGCCATATTCTTGTAGACTCTCTTCAATAAATCTTGTAACCACACTTTCTATGTATAGCGGCCATGTTACTGTGGATGTGGGCTATTTGAAGCACCGTACATGGTTATATATTAAATACCCATCATCCCAATCTCACCTCTAAAAGTCATTAAAAATAACAATTATAATAAAACATTAACGAATCCTGTCTATGTCAACCAAAAAGTATACTGTATATACAGGAATTGTATACATAAAATACGTAATAAAAAATATTCCATATGCAACTAAAAATTAAGACCTAATCCACAATCATCCCAATACTCACTAATCTAAAGATATGACCCTGTCAGGGATCCCCTCGATCCCCGCCGCGTTGGTCCCGGCGCAGGCGCAGTATGCCGCCCGGCGCAGGGACTCGAAGAGCACTGGTTCCGGGCCGGCCGCGGCGTTCGAGTTCGCGCATGCGCAGTAGAAGCCGCGGCCGCCCGCTGGGCACCAATGGCAGCGCAGGGCGGGATATTTAAACGACCCTGAGCTGTCATTCAGTGCCTTCTGGTCTTTCCTGCATCCTGAATCCTGTGATAACCCTGTAACCTGTAAGTTATTGACCCGGATTGTACCTGACCTTGCTGTTTCTCCTATTCTGACCCTTGCTTTGCCTGAACCTCTCTTCTGAATGCCCCCTATTGGATTTGACCTGCTGTTGCTGACCTGGCGTGTGACCCGACCATTCTATGCCCGCTGCCTTGTACCTTGCCGCCCTCTCTGTTACCGACCCGGCCCGTCTGACCTTGCTCATCCATCCATCCATCCCGTGCAGCGGGGTCTTCTGACCTCCTCACATCAGACTCTTCCCCGTGGGAGCCCCTTGCGCATACTGCTACCACTGACGGGCGCACCCAGTAGCCACGACCTGGTCTCAGGGAGCTCCAAGTCCATCCCCACCATCAGGGGCTCTGGTGAACAAGCACCCTGGGACTTAGACTCCGTGCGCTGGGGACGCCTATTCAGTGGAGTGCTAGTAGTACCGCCGGGTGGTCCCTTACAGTACCAGAAGGCCATGACTGAGTCTAGAGGAGGTCCATCTCCGCTGGAGGAGATCTGCAGGCACCTGTCCAATTTGACTCAGACCGTATCGGCCTGCAGGATAGATGTCAGCGGATTGAAACTCAATTCCAGGCCTGCACTATATCCGCTCCGCCCCACAGGCCGCGGTCACCACGTCCCCAGCTGTAGCAGCCCCTGTGCTGGTGTCTGGGGCATCCGCACCACTCCCGGCGGCGGCCGACCCCCGAGTACCCTTACCGGAACGTTTTCACGGGGACCGCACACGTTTTAGATCATTCCGCGAGTCCTGCCTCCTCTATTTTTGAGCTACAACCCCGAACCTTCGTGACTGAATCCGTGAAGGTGGGGTTCGTCATCTCCCTCCTGCAGGGTGAACCCCAAGACTGGGCCCATCGATTACGGGAAAAAACGACCCTCACCTCAGTTCGGTTGACAGTTTTTTTGATGCTATGGCCATCCTGTATGATGACCCACAGCGGGCAGCTTCTGCTGAAGCTACTCTGTACACGCTCCGGCAAGGCCGCCGAGCGGCGGAGGAGTACGCAGCTGATTTTAGGCGATGGATGGGGATACTCGCTGGAACGAGTTCGCACTCCTGCATCAGTTCCGTATTGGCCTATCAGATGGCCTGAAAGACGAGCTCGCCCGGGTGGAGGTACCCTGAGACTTTAGAGGACTTAATAGCACTGACCATCAAAATTGACCGTTAGATTGCGGGAACGCAGGTTTGAGAGGTCCGGCCAGGGTCATGGAAATCCCTGGGGATCATTTCAGGGTCCCAGTCAAACACCTAGGCCAGTCGTCCAAAACCGGCCACCTGGAGACAACCCCGAACCCATGCAGCTCGGCCTGGCACGGCCTAAACTATCCCCAGAGGAACATCTGCGCAGCGACGATCCCAGAACCTGTGCCTCTATTGTGGCGAAGCTGGTCATATGGCGCGTTCCTGCCCGCAGAAACTGAGAGTATTAGTGCACCTCTTCTTCCTTATCCATTGGCAATGTTGGTCCATCCCCAATACTTAGTGGTACCCCTTTCCTTTCAGCTTCCAGAAAGGACCGTGGAAGTATCGGCCATAATTGACTCTGGGGCATGCAGCTGCTTCGTGGATATTAATTTTGCTCACCAGCAGGGTATTCCCCTTCAATTAAAACAGAAGGGGTTCAATATTTATTTGGCCGACGGTTCCCGAATAAAATCGGGAGTAGTGAACCAGGAAACCCCCTCCATCACCACTGTCATTGCCGGCCAGCACCAGGAATGCCTCCGCCTGGATGCTATAGCTTCACCCCTCTTCCCAGTCATTCTGGGGCTCCCATGGTTACGGGCCCATAACCCCCAGATTGACTGGGCGACCGGAAGTAATCACGTTCCCTTCCCCATACTGTCGGATATACTGTCGCACTTCGGGCCCGGGGGCCCCCCAAATCCTCCTGTTTCTGAGGGGGAAGCGGAACTAAAACAAGTAATCCCTGCGGTCTACCATGGGTTTTTAGAACGTGTTCAGCAAACGGGGCCTGATGCTCTACCCCCCCCACCGCCTTATGACTGGCCCCATTGACCTGTTACCTCGGCTCAGAAATTCCTTTTGGGCGAATCTTCCCCCTTTTCAGAGCCCGAATTGGGGTAGGCCCTAAAGGAATATATCGAGGACAGCCTCCAGAAGGGGTTCATCCGTCACTCCACACTCACACTCACGGCGGGGGCGGGAATCTTCTTTGTTGAAAAAAAGGACAAAACCTTAAGGCCATGTATCGATTACATGGGAACTTGAACAGGGTCACGATAAAAAACCGTTACCCACTACCATTAGTACCAGAGCTGTTCCAAAGCATTAAAGTCAGCAGTGGTTTTTACCAAGCTGGATCTGAGGGGGGCGTACAACTTGATTCGCATAAGGGAGGGGGACGAGTGGAAGACGGCCTTCCGCACCGCGCTTCGGTCATTTTGAATATCTGGTCATGCCGTTCGGGTTGTGCAATGCTCCGGCCACTTTTCAACACTTTTTGTAAACGATATTTTTTTAGGGACTTTCTGGACGTCTTCGTGATCGTTTATTTAGACGACATTCTGATTTTCTCCCCGTCTTTGGGGGAAACACAGAATACATGTAGCAAAAGTATTGGGGCGGTTGCGGCACCATGGTTTGTACGCCAAGGCAGAAAAATGTTGTTTTGAACAATCCAGCATTGCCTTCTTGGGCCTGATTATCTCCACCGGCGGGGGTCGCGATGGATCCCCAGAAGGTCGCTGCAATACTGGATTGGCCTGAACCCACAGATAGGAAAGGCGTCCAACGATTCATCGGCTTTGCAAATTTTTACCGGAAGTTCATCAAGAACTTCTCGGGTCTGGTCTCCCCCCATTACTCAGCTAACCAAGCTGGGAACCCGATTCAGATCGACACCAGAAGCGCAGGGAGCTTTTTCGGAGTCTTAAAGAGAAGCTATTCACTTCGGCACCCATTTTGGGTCACCCAGATGCCGCTCTGCCCTATATCGTGGAGGTAGATGCATCGGAGAATGCGGTAGGCTCCATCCTCTCCCAACGAAAAGGCACCAAGGAACTGCTCCACCCCTGTAGCGTTCTTCTCACGGAAACTGACCCCAGCGGAGAAGAAACTATGATATCGGTGATCGAGAGCTACTAGCGATCAAAACGGCGTTAGAGGAATGGAGGTACCTGCTGGAAGGTGCAGTGCACCCCATCTTAATATTTACTGACCACAAGAACCTAGAGTATCTGAGAACCGCCAAGCGTCTACGCCCGCGACAGGCGAGATGGGCACTATTCTTTTCGAGATTCAACTTCCATATTACGTACCGGCCGGGATCAAAGAACACTAAGCCGGATGCGTTATCACGGATGTACGAAGACGCCAAGGAGACCCCAGTACCTGACACCATCCTGTCCTCGGGTAACTTCTTGGTCCTTCAGACAGTCGGATCTTCGTTCCAGGCTAATGGAGGCATCCACAAACTTCTCTACCCCAGGCGGAGGGCCGCTCCGGAACAAGGGGGGACTCCTATGGAGGGATGACCGAATTGTGGTGCCGGAAGAAACCCGAACCCTGGTCTTGGGGCATTGCCACGACCACCCAATGGCGGGGCACTTTGGCCCAGAAAAGACCCTGGAACTTCTCCGACGCTCATTCTGGTGGCCAGACATGGCTAAGGATTGTAAAGGCTATGTCAGGTCCTGTGTCACCTGCCAGAAGAACAAGCCAGCAAGAAACAAGGTTTGGGGTCTGCTGCGACCCTTACCTATTCCTGAACGGCCTTGGCAAAAGATCTCACTAGACTTTATAGTCGAGCTTCCGCCATCCCGAGACCACACGGCAATCCTGGTAGTCGTGGACCGCTTGTCCAAGATGGCCCACTTCATCCCGTTGAAGAAAACCCCCTCGGCGGCCGAGACCGCGCAAGTCTTCATTCGAGAGGTAGTCAGGTTGCATGGGGTCCCTGAAGACATTGTCTCGGACCGAGGGGTCCAGTTCACGTCCAGATTCTGGAGGGCACTGTGCAAAGCCCTGGACATCAAATTATCTCTCTCCTCTGCGTTCCCACCCTCAAACTAACGGTCAAAAACCGAAAGGACCAATCAGACCTTGGAGCAATACTTAAGATGCTATACCTCGTTTACTCAAGATGACTGGCTGCCACTTCTTCCTTTAGCGGAATTTGTGTATAACAACGCCCGCCACTCATCAGCAACAGGGCAGTCCCCGTTCTTTGCCAACTATGGCTTTCACCCAGTCTTCCTCCCGGATTTGGTGTCGGAATGCCCAGTACCAGCAACACAAGATGTGGTAACGTTCTTCGCTGCGAACAATAAGAAGCTTCAAGTGGCCATCAGTCGGGCCCAGGAAGACTACAGGAAAGCATTCAACAGGAAACGGAGAGGAGATCTGGTATTGCGGCCTGGGGAGAAGGTTTGGCTGGCGACGTCCATCTAAAGATGCTTTGCCCGTCAAAGAAATTGGGACCCAAATTTATAGGCCCCTTCTGCATTAAATGGATGGTTAACGAAGTAGCCTACGAACTCGCCCTCCCTGACACGCTCAAGATCCACCCGGTCTTTCATGTGTCCCTTCTGAAGCCTGTGGTCCCAGATGCCTTCCCTGACCGGGAATCTAGACCCCCGAAGCGGTAACGGTCGAAGGAGAAGAAGAGTTCGAGGTTGAAACAATCCTGAAGTGTCGAAGGAGGGGAGGCCAGACCCAATTCCTTATCAAATGGAAGGGCTATGGTCCTGAGGACAATTCTTGGGAACCAGCCCATAATGTCCATGCACCCAGACTTGTCTGGAGGTTCTTTCGCGATCACCCGTGGTGGAGAGATCGGGTGGGCATCCGGAGGTTGCCCGTAGGGGGGGGGCAATGTCAGGGATCCCCTCGATCCCCGCCGCGTTGGTCCCGGCGCAGGCGCAGTATGCCGCCCGGCGCAGGGACTCGAGCACTGGTTCCGGGCCGGCCGCGGCGTTCGAGTTCGCGCATGCGCAGTAGAAGCCGCGGCCGCCCGCTGGGCACCAATGGCAGCGCAGGGCGGGATATTTAAACGACCCTGAGCTGTCATTCAGTGCCTTCTGGTCTTTCCTGCATCCTGAATCCTGTGAACCTGTACCCTGTAAGTTATTGACCCGGATTGTACCTGACCTTGCTGTTTCTCCTATTCTGACCCTTGCTTTGCCTGACCTCTCTTCTGAATGCCCCCTATTGGATTTGACCTGCTGTTGCTGACCTGGCGTGTGACCCGAACCATTCTATGCCCGCTGCCTTGTACCTTGCCGCCCTCTCTGTTACCGACCCGGCCCGTCTGACCTTGCTCATCCATCCATCCATCCCGTGCAGCGGGGTCTTCTGACCTCCTCACATCAGACTCTTCCCCGTGGGAGCCCCTTGCGCATACTGCTACCACTGACGGGCGCACCCAGTAGCCCACGACCTGGTCTCAGGGAGCTCCAAGTCCATCCCCACCATCAGGGGCTCTGGTGAACAAGCACCCCTGGGACTTAGACTCCGTGCGCTGGGACGCCTATTCAGTGGAGTGCTAGTAGTACCGCCGGGTGGTCCCTTACAGACCCATCCATGTTTATTATGTAACTAAACCCGTAAATACTCGTATTATATTGACTTTCTGATATGTATATTGACCTTTTCATGTTTATAAGAAACTAGCTATATAAATTTATATTTACACACCTACCTACCTATGTAAGTGTGTCTAAAAATTACTCAAAAAACATGTTAACTCAAATTCAGCATTCAACCCATTGGGGACAACTTGTAAATCCACCATGATTGCTTTTTACCTAACTCCCTAATCATGTTATCCCCTCTCCAATGTTTTTTATGTTTGCAATCCCCAAAATTGCAAATTACTGTAGTCTTTATTATGGGCTATTCTGAAATGATTGGATAGGTTATATATATGTTCTTTAATCCTATCTTTTAAAGCTCTTTTAGTCCCCTCCCAACATATAAAAGCCCACATGGGCATAGTAACGCATATACAACACCCCTCGTGTGACATGAATATGAAGTCCTTAACAAAATACTTCTTTCCAGTAGTGGGGTGAATCTTTACGTCTCCTGATATTATTAGTTCTCACACAACTATAACAATGACCACAAGCAAAAAAATCTTTTTCCTTCAAAGAATGTGCTTTTTTATATATGAATCTAGGTTTTGTTGATACATAATTTCTTAAATATTTATCTTGTTGAAGAATCCACCAATGTTTACATATTATACATTCAATTTGTTCATATTGTATATTATAGTTAATCACCGCTGCTAATCCCATATCATTTTTAATATTACTTTTATCCATCAATAATTCCCTTCTATCAATGTTTCTGACCTGTTGTCTCTCCTGCTCTACATGTATCTTATCATACCCTTTTTTCTCAAACATATCCATTCTATCAGTTTGGGTTTCAAAGTCTATATCATGGGTGCAGTTTCTCTTTATCCTCATAAAACTGTCCCCTAGGAATATTAACTAACCATGGTTTAAAATGACAGCTATTTCTTGAAATATGAATGTCTATCACCCCCCCCCCTAAGTATTCTTAAAAAAAAGTTTTTGTGTAAATGTTATCTTCTCTTTTCATCAGTTCTAAATCTAAAAAAAATGTATCTTACTCTCACTGCTCTCTCATGTAAGCTCAATATTCCTGTTACAATTATTTAGCGTATTCATAAATTCTTCTAAATTTTCCTGTGTTCCATCCCATAATATTACTAGATCATCAATAAAATCTCTTGTATAAAATTTATCTCTTTGGTTTATCATAGTGGAATACATGTTCCCCCTCTCATTTTGCCATATATATTAGCTATACTAGGCACAAATTCTGCACCCATGGCTACTCCTGCTTTTTGTCAATATTGTTTATTATTATACCAGAAATAATTGTGTTTTAAGACAAAATTCCAAACTTTTTTAAATGAAATTTGTGTGTTTCCTAGTCAATCCTGAGTACTTATTTAGTGCCCATTTAACAGCTATCATGGCTCCCTCATGTTCTATGTTAGTATATAGTGACTCCACATCTGCTGTTAGCATCACTGTATGATCTGAAACACTGATAGATTGTAATAACTGTAGTACATGTTTAGTGTCCTTTAAATATGCCTGAGTCTTTTGTACTAAGAGCTGCAGAAAGAAATCAATATACTCCCTCAGTCTAGATGTAAGAGAATCAATGCCATTAATATTAGGCCTACCAGGGGGATTTAAGCTATCCTTATGATTTTAGGGATGCAGTATATTATTATTGGAATTTTACAAGTAGATGGGATTAGATATTTTTCCTCTTGTTTATTAACCACTTCCAGACCGGACACTTTTACCCCCCTTCCTGACCAGGGCAATTTTCAGCTTTTAGCGCTATCACACTTTGAATGACAATTGCGCGGTCATGCAACACTGTACCCAAATGAATTTTTTTACCGGGAGAGAGCCTGATATGAGGAGGTCTGGAGACCCCGTTGAGAGGGATGGATGGATGGATGGATGGCTGAGCAAGTGCGGAGTCAGGCAAGCCGGGTCGGTAACGATGGGGACGGTGAGGTACAAAGCAGCGGGCAGAGAATAGTCGGGTCACACGCCAGGTCAGCAACGGTAGGTCAGGTCCAATAGGGGGCATCCAGGAGAGAGGTCAGGCAAAGCAAGGGTCTGGGCAGGAGAATACAGCAGTGGTCAGGTACAATCCGGGTCAGCAACTTACTTAGAAACAGGTTCAGGATACAGGATGCAGGATAAGACCAGAAGGCACCGAATGACAGTTCAGGGTCGTTTAAATATCGCACCCTGCGCTGCCATTGGTGCCCAGCGGGCGGCCGCGGCTTCTACTACGCATGCGCGAACTCGCACGCCGCGCCAGCCCGGACCTAGTGCTCACGTTCCTGCACAGGGCGGCATACTGCGCCTGCGCCGGGACCATCGCGGCGGGGATCGTGGAGATCCCTGACATTCTGAGTATTTTGTATTGGAGTCCTAAAAGACAAATTCCTACCTTATGGGGTCCCCATCATACTAACTTTCTCTGGAGTGGTGTTAGCAGAGCTGATCTCATTATTAAGGAGTATAGTTTGCCATTTAAAGACCTGCTTTTCCCTGATAATCACCCAGATCTCTGATATTTTTTCTTCTTTTTTAATCTGTTATCTAAATCTTGCTTCTCCAAACTTTTGTTTAATTTCATTAGTCAATTTATCAAAGTCTGCATGGTCTTTAAATGGCTTTATTTTCTCTTTATATTCTATTATCTGTACTTCCACCTCAAGTATTTATCTTTGTTTCCTTTTGATTAAAAATTCCAATACTTCTTTACCTTAAGCATTAAAAAACATAAACCATTCATTTACATCTTCTCTATAACCCATCATTGATGGGAACATCTAGGTTTTCTAGGGACTATGTTTTCCTTAATATATCACTCCATAGTGACTAAATCCCCACCATAAATTGATTTTTTTTTATCCGTAATGTGCTTCAACTTTCTAAATAAGGAAGGCAAAGGATTGTCCTTTTTCTTATCTGTGAAATAATGTCCTCTAAATTCACCTCCCTATGTTCTACAAAAGTCAAAACCCTCTCCATTACTGCTACTAGCAAATATATGAGTGCTGTGTATATCAATAAATCAAAAAAACTCTTTGCGAGCAGTCTGTATTACAATTGTGTCAAAAATATAAACTGACAGTAACTCCAAACCTATATGTAACTATTTGGAAGCAGCTCACACACTGCACATGCTCATATTAATGTTCCACAAACCTAATTTGAAATACCATACCGTGCTTTCCATCTTAAGCATCCTGTGATTAAAAACTTATAAAACTATATAAACTAAATATACATAAACAATGTGCTTTCAAGAGAATGTCTCAGCAATTCACATAGTCTATATAACAAATCTTGTGATGCATCAGTGAATATTCCATCCATGCATTCAAATCTTCTCCCAAAACTTGTGCACCTTCACCAATACACCCGATGTGCTCTCATCTGGAGCTTTTTGACCTCACATATGCAATGTTTGGTCAAATAACGCTTGTGTCCCTTTAAATGGACTAAGTAGAGGTGTATCCTGAAGTATTTTTCTCCTTCTGGATCAATGATGAACCATCTCCTTCACACTCCACCGCCTCAGCCATAAAATATCCAAGTAAGCAAAACATAGTGCTTTATCGCTAAAAACACCTTTATTTAAAAATACAAATGAACCATTTACATGCTTAAAGTTTGTGGCTTTAGTGTAACAATCCAAGAGATGAGGTAACAATCTATTAAGATTTCCATAATTTAGAATCTGAAAAAGCACATAGCTGGTCAAGAAATGGGTTATTTGTCAAAGATAAGCTATCAAGCAGACTGTAAACAAATACCAATAATTTAACCTCATTCCACATAGATTGGGCCAATTTTAGAATAACATCCTCACCAAATGTCCCAGGGCAGCTCCTCTTTATTTAGGATCACATCATGAGGCTCACAAAGTCTGCCTATTAGTAAACTCTGCCATGTTACATCGTTTCCACAGCTCATTCAAATGCAAACCCAACTGCTTGTTCATAAGCAAACCATGTGGCTTAATCATATGGAAATATCCCCCTGACTTCAAGGCAATTTTGCACATTGCTTTGTGTTTGTGTCTTCTGACTCCTGTACTGCACTCACTATGTTGTACATTATACTCCTGATACCTCTATGGGTATACGCTGTGTTGTATGTTGTACTTTTGACCCTTGTAATGTGTATTCTGTGTTGTGTGTTATAGTCCTCAATCCTAACCCCTGCACTGCATTTACTGTGTTGTACATTATACTGCTGACCCCTGCACTATATATGCCATGGTGTACATTATACTCCTGCCTTCTGCACTGTAGACACTATGTTGTGTATTATAATACTTACCCCTGCACTGTATACAGTATGTTGTATGTTATGGTCCTAACCCCCGCACTGTGTACATTATGTTGTACATTATACTGCTGTCCGTTGCAATGTATATCCCATGTTGTATGTTATACTCCTAGCCCAGGGGTGGACTGATCATTTGGAAACTCGGGCACTGCCCGAGGGCCCGGGGTCAGTAGGGGGGCCCCATGAAATGCCCCTGGTACCTTTTCCATAGGCTTTTTTGAGTTTGGGCAAGGACACAGGGGCCCCATGATCCCTATTGCCCGGGGGCCCCATGAGTTGTCAGTCCGCCCCTGTGACCTAGCCCCTGCAAAAGCAGTCACTATATTGTACACAGTATATGCTACATTAAAGAGCTAATGGGAACTTAATATGTACAGTATAAACTGTACATATTGAGTTCCCAAAGTCTCACCTGATATGCTTTATGCCTCAGACCTTTTACCATTTTTTGCTGTCTGTCTCTGGACTTGTTCTATCTGATCTATATCTTTTTGTAAAGTGAGGTCTCCAAAACCGGACACAGTATTCTAAAGGAGGTCTAAATAAAGATGGATAGAGCATAATCAGGACCTTCTCTCTCCTGCTGGTAACTCCTTTAGTGATGCATCCTAGAATTCTATCCTCATTTCCCACTGCCTGACCACACTGTTTGCTCATTTTATAAGTACTCCCAAATCTTTTTCCCTGTAAAGCTGGCCAACACTGTGCTTCAAAAATTGTGCTGAGTCAAGGTATTTTTCTCGTTCCTTGGTTGGAGCCTGAGTTCATGAGAGGGCTTCCCTTGCGGCTCTGGTCCCAGCACCCCTGAATGTGGTGAAAGAGGTACAAGGTTCAATGAATCACATGTGCTGGTAGCTTGGTAGCAGGTAACTGCCACAGTCAGGGATGTAGTCAAGGTGAGCCAGGATCATACATGGTGAAACAGAAGTGTAGTCAAGAAGGAGGCTGAGGTCAGTACAAGGGAAGTAGGCAGAGCGAGGTCAGCACCAGGGAAGCAGGCAGAGAATGGTCAGAGGCAAGCTGAGGTCAGTATTAAGAAACCACAAAGCAAGGTCAGGAACAAGCCAGATCAGCAACGGAAGATCAGTCAGCAAACGCAGGAACATGGATCATGTAGGAGGCTGAAGAACATCCAGCAATTAGCCCTGGTGCGTTAATTAAAGTGTTTGTTCACCAATGCCAGAAGTCTGGCAAGCAAAAAAGGTGAGTTGGAAGCTTTGGTGCACAAAGAGAACTATGACTTAATTGGTATTGCTGAATCTTGGCTTCATTCTTCACATGACTGGGCTACTAATATTCCCGGATATGCTTTCTTTCTGAGAAATAGGGTTAAAAGAAAGGTGGCGGTGTCTGCCTCTAAGCAATCTCAAAGCGAGTATGAAGAAGGACCAAGTTGATGGAGAGTGTGATAAGGCTGAAACATTATGAGTGGAACTGCACATGGGTGTGCATACTACAAAAAGGTAATCATTGGAGTTTTGTAAAAGGCCACCTGAGAGCTGGCGTGCGGTCCACTCATTGGAAGTGACGTGGTACGTTGGACAGCGAAGCCGGAAATGCGTCAATGTGTTGCGCCCCTCCTCCAGGGCGTTTTCACAGACATGTGAAAACGCCCTGGAGGTGGGGCGAAATGCATTGACGCATTTCCAGCTTTGTGGTCCAACGTACCACGTCACTTCCGATGAGTGGAGCACACTCCGGCGTGCAGCGCTCTCAGGGGCCATCTTGCTTGAGGGTGGATTCTTACATGCTGTCATCTATTGCTGACTGGGAGATCTTTACCCTGGTGATGTGGTGTTTTGGCTCCAGATAAACAATAAATACTGATTATATTCTTTTAAGATGTGAGTGATTTGGTATTTGCATTCATCCTGTTTGAGTCTTGCAGTATTACACTATATACATTTTTTTCTCTGTACCAAACATCTTCCTATGGCGAGTTATCTATGATGGTCCTGGAGGTTGGAGGCTGATTGTAACTACGGTTTGGAGGTCTGAGGCATATATCTTTACCTGCATTGGGAGATTTCCACCTAAACCTGGTGATTGGAGGCGGAGTTGATGGGGTCTAGGATTCCTGAGCCCATATTTAAAATGGCGTTTTTGTCACCATTATCTGGTGAGTGTGGTATGTGATCTTAGCACAA